>BHFT01032902.1:0-55747 GCA_004320025.1 Laticauda laticaudata
ATGGATGGAAAATTTGCTCGTCCGCTGTGTCCTTTTTACATACGTTTTGCATCCGTCGGGCGATGTGACCTGGCCTAAAAGGCTGGAAATTATTAATAGATAACATGTAGCAAACACAAACATAAACAATTTGGGCCCCAGCTATTCATGATTTCTTAAACCTTTTCAACATTCTCAGAAAGTCCTAGCCAACTGTATCACCCATTCTTAATAACTGGAATCTATTACTTTACATGCTTGTATTTACACATACACATACACATTCACACACACGCACACACACAAAAGTCAAAGAATTGGTCAGTTGCCCCAAAGTTTAAAGTAAATAATATTCATTCAAGATAAATAAAAATAAAGCTTATCTAAAGAATACACTTGTACACTGTGTACAAATTAGTTCAGGGCTTATGTCCATTCATTCAGTGACAGTTCAAAACTACCACAGCACTAAAAAAATGGACATTGTTTGGTTCTTAAAGTTTTGGCTGTTGCACAACCCCCATGATCACATGTCTGTGATCTGGGCACTTGAGTACCCAGTCACAATTATGACATCGGTGGGAGAAATGGTCACAAAGTTGCTATTTTCAATCTTCTCTGTTTGCATCACATGACCAAAATCTTTCCAAATAGGCCTTGTCAGCGTTCAGATGATAATATATTCTCACAGGCATAAACCTGCTATAAAACAACTTTCTCCCTTACTACTATAGAGAGTATTAAGAAGTGGGGAGCCTTTCATTGGGCTTCACTGGGAAACTGCTTCTGACCAGAGCTCATATTTTCATGATTGATCTATGATATAAAAGTGAATTCCAAAACATTTTCAAAAATTAAAAGAATATCATAACCCCTGAAAGCCTTACGGTTAAATATAAAACTAGAAGCAGAGAGTATAGTAATTGAATTTGGAAGAATGATAAAGAGAAGCTTCTGAGGGTTACACAATATACTGCAGAGCACAATTGTCCAGGCAAATGAACAGTGTCAACACTCTTCCTGGCTGGGGTATTCTGGTCGTTAAAATCCACAAATCTTAAAGTTGCCAATGTTGGTCAACATTGCATTAAAGTAATCAAAGTCATTCTGTCTCAAAGACAATATGGAAGGCTATGAAAAGATGGTCTCTAAGGTTTAAAAAAGATCTTGTGTTTCTCATTTAGACAAAGAACTTTCCTATTTCTCATGTATACAAAAAAGCCTTATCTTCATGACTAAAGCAATCTATCCTCTTTTATGCTGCACAAATAAATCAATTTTCCTCTGCATTCTGAAGGCAGTTTACTTTATAATCTTGAAGATTCATATAGTTCAGCTATGTCTTGAGTACATGAAAGTTTCAAAGTGCAATTTCAGAACTTTTAATTAAATTGCAATTTATTCCAACTTAGTGATTCATTTGTTTGTATTATATGTTATAATAAATAACAGTAGCTAAGATTAATTATACTATCAAAAAGGTTAATTTCAACATCATGAAAATCCTGATTTCCACACCCACCCACCTGTACCTCTGGCTGTAAATCACTGGAAAAAAAGATCTAGATATACATAATAAAAATAGCCCCAAGATGAATGTTACTGTCCCATGTCAGAACAAAATTTACTTCTCATTTGAAGATAAGCATACTTAGTGATCTTATCAAGAAAAAAAAACATATATAAGCATAATGGGATTACTGCATCCTCCATATTTCTTATAGTTAGGGCTTTATAACTTAACTGTGCCAACACATATCATGTACTGTACTTCTGAATGGGTAGGATGAGAACAGCATTATGTTGACATGCAAAGTAGTCTCTAAATTAAAGATTTTAATTTCCACATAATAATATAAATTAAAATTGACCTGAAGAAAGTGATCTGTTCTCCCGGGGTTGATAAATATATGCGTGGAAGTGAAGATACAGGTTTAATTAGGAATAAAAAATATATTATTATGTTAAATAGGAACATGGATAGTCCAATTCATGTATTGTATCAAGAAAAAGTAGTTAATATGTGACAGAGATAGCGGAGGGAACAATTTGAAATGATGAGATGTTATCAAAATGATATCTACTTTTCTCTCAGCTTACATTACACCATTCATGCACTTTATCTAATTAAAATACAATAATCCATAAATTAAATTTCAGAGTATGTCTGAAACCCACAGAATAAGATCCGGCAGTGTATATTCAACAAGTTCAATAAGAATGAATCTGGTCATATATTGCCTCCTAATAGCCAATGAAAATTATATACAATTATAAAAACTAGATAAATGTTGCAGCAGAGTTCCCAATCACGAGGCCTGCTAGGAAACAGGCAACACAACTGGAGGTGAGCAGCAGGTGAGTGAGCAAAACCAAAACTAGCCTCCTAAGTCCATGGAAAAATTGTCTTCCGTGAAACTGGTCCCTTTTGTCAAAAAGTAGAGACTGCTGCACTACAATTTTCCAATTTCAAGTTACCCAGTGATAAATTTGACACAGCACCAACGGATGGAAAGAGGATGTAAAACGGAGAGAAACACTTGCCATCCGTTGATTAACGCGATGCATCCGTTCTTACTCACTTTGGAGGTGCATTTTCATACTGTCTATCATCCCAGCAACCGTCTACTGCACATTTCATACGCTCAAAAAGTTTTGAGCTGCACAAAACTTTTGAGTGGATAAAGTATTCAACACGTCCGTTATACATCACTACGCTACGGGAACATCCGTTATAGTCCGTCGTCATCGTTATCGCGTCCACTATAATCGCTAGGCATCCGCTGCACATCTGAGCAACTCACATCCGCTCCAGCGGAAAACGGACACAGGGAGGAAGCGAAACGGGTGCGGAACGGACACGCAGCATTTGTAGCACGGACGTAGAAAGGATTTCAGTCCAGCAGCCCTGCGGTGCAGACCTCTTCAGCTCCATCTGGCTCTTGCTCTTCCACAGCATCCAGTCATCTCCACCATGGATCATCAACACATCTCCTTTTGGTAGCCGCCATCGTTCTACAACAGTGCGAAGCCCTCTACAGGCTCTTTCACCTGTTCTACGGGAAGAAAAGAGGCGGCCAAAGAATGTCTGGGTCCGAAGATGGATCGCGAGAAAGCAAAAGTACGTACTGTATAACAAGCTGAAGGTGGAGCTGAGAAACGAAGACTCTCGTGCATTCCAGAATTTCATGAGGATGCTGCCAGCCATGTTTGACGAAGTTGTGGAACGGCTGAGACCCAGGTTGACCAAGGCAAACACCAACTTCCGGCCCAGCCTGGAATCTGGGCTGAAGGTGGCACTGACTCTGCGCCACCTGGCTCAGGGACCATGTACAGGAGCATGCAGTACACTGGAGGGTGCCACACAACACCATCAGCATTGTGGTCAGAGAGGTGGTGCAGGCCATCATCGAAGAATACCTGGAGGAGCTCCTCCAGTGCCCCTCCACTGAAGAAGGATGGAAGAAAGTTGCAGAGCAGTGGTATCAGTAGTGGAACTTCCCCCACACCGTTGAGCCATAGATGGGAAGCAAGTGGCCTGCAAAGCTCCAGCCAAGTCGGGGTCCATGTATTTCAACTACAAGGGCTTCTTCAGCATCATCACTCGCCATTGTCGATACTGACCACAAGTTCATGTATATCGATCCTTCAGGCAACGGGTCATCTTCAGATGCCCAGGTATACAACACCCAGTCACCTCAGGAGGGCTGGAACGCAAACCTCATCATGGCTCCTCAGAACCTACCTCATGAAGCCCTACACTTCCAGATGCCTCACCCATGAAGAAGAGGATCTTCACTACAGGCTGTCCAGGGCAAGGCAGGTGTGGAGAACGCCTTTGGCATCCTGGCCAAAGGTTCCAGGTACTTCTCACCACCATGCAGCATCGCCCAGAGACCGTGAGGAACATCGTGGAAGCTTGCTGCATCCTGGACAAAATCATTGCGCACCCGCTACCCAGTGCTGCAGAACAGGCTTGTGGACCATCAACAAGGCAATGGGGACATGGAGCCTGGTGAATGGAGGCAAGGGCGAAACCTGATAGATTACTGTGGATGTGCAAGGCCCCAACAGAGCTTCACGTGAAAGGGAAGAAGCAGCGCAACCTCCTGAAACACTGGTGCAACCCCCAGCTGGACAGTGGAGTGGCAAGACAGGATGGTAGATGCTTAATGGATGCTTCTTCAGCCTGTCTCATCACATGGATGAGATTGTGCCATGTATGTTGAGTGGCCCTACAATGAACAGGGCATTTAATAAAGAGTTTTGTGTTTATGTTGAAATGTGTTGAGATGAATGATTACATTTTTTATTGATAATAAAGGGCCATAGGTGTGGCACCTGGGAGGGTGGACCATACAGTCCACTATGCTTGCACTGGAGGTTTATCTATCACAGCTATTACCCATACCACAGGTATCCTAACCCATCCCATGCTATCCTTACCATCCCACAGCTTTTACCCATCCCACAGGCCTCCCTGCCCATCCCACAGGTAATCCCTGCCCATCCCACAGCTATTACCCATCCCACAGGTATCCCTGCCCATCCCACTGCTATCCTTACCCATCCCACAAGCATGCAAAGGCTTAAACCATTTCTTAAAAGTTTCCACCAAGACTTTAATTGACTAAAAGAACTGAACCAAGTGTGTGAAGCAAAGATAAACTTTATTAATAACAAACTGTAAAAGCAAAATGACCCAAGTAAAGTGTCCCAAGCAAAGATAAAGTCAACAGGAAGCAACCCAGTCTCTGGCAGTCTCTCAGTCACTCTGAGGCGTGCCAGTCTCAGGGGTGAAGGGTCCAGGTGCGTGGAGGTGGCAGTGGCTGGAGTGCTGGTCTGAGGCGCCATTGGGGTGCCTGGCCCCAAGAGGACAACAGGGCCTGGTGTGTGGAGGAAGCTCTCAGAGAGCTAGCTCAGTCCTGTGATGTTGACAGCCCTCTCCTCCATGACATGGATTGTCAGTCCCAAGACCGATGACAGATGTTCTGAGGCCGGGCTTGGCTGTGGGTGGGAGGAAGGGGTTGTAGTGGGGCTGTCTGGTCTGCAGCTGAGCAAGGTGAGGCGTGGGTGGCATCTGTGGCATTGTGGCGTGGTGGCATCGGGGGCATCGGTGGCATTCAGATGAACCTGTGGCTGGACTGGGAAGGGCTGCCTTTGCTGCTGGAGGTCCTGGTAACCATAGCCTTGGTAGGTGAGGGCCTGTGGAAAGCTTTGGAAGGGCTGTGACATCACCTGGGGTGGAGGAGCAGACCTGGACTGGGTCGGAGCAGGTTCAGCTGGGCCTGCAGGGTTGTGCAGAAGACCTGTGATCCTCTCTTTATCACCTGGTACTGTGTTTCGACATGTCCATGAGGGTCTGGTTGACGTTGGTGAGGAAGGGCTTGCGGTTTGAGGATGGTATGTCGGTGTGTACCAGCTAAGAGAGGAGATCTACGCTTTTTGATGGTGTCCCTGATTCCCAGCAGGACAGTGTGGCTCTGCCTCTCCGGTCTGGCTCTCTGCCGGTTTCTGTGGAGGTGGAGCTGGGGTGGGGGTGGTTTGGTCTCGGGTGGCAGTGCCCTCTCCTTGCTCCCACTGCATCAGGGGGTCCTCCACGCGCTCCGCCACGGGAGTGCAGCTGTCGGGGTGGTCTCCGTCGTGGGACGCTCCACAGATACCTGCCTGGACACAGGAGCTGACTCTTGGCCAGAAGAGGACTGGCTCTCTGTGGACTGCCTGAGAGAGAGGATAGACAGAGGGGCTGCTCCTCGGTGGCGGATCTCACCCTCAAAGAAGCTGCACTTGGCCATCACATAGGTCTCCCGGTCGGTAAGCTTGACCGTGGCCTGGCCAGACTTCTTGAGGTGCAGCTTCCCGTACCAGGTGTGCATGTGCTTTCACACCCGAGGAGGACCTCCGAAGTGTAGCCCAGGCTCTCCACCTTCTCTCTCCAAGCCGCCTGCTTCCTCTTGGTGTCTCAATAGGGCCTGTGTCCCTTCCACCATCGGTACTTGTTCTCCCTCAGCCATTTGAGCACCTCATCCTCATGTTCCTCTTCGATTGAGTATTGCCTCCTCTCCCTATCTCGTGTATGCCTCTTCCTCCCTGGCAGGGCCATCTGGGCCCTCATCAGAGGGGCTTCGAGGTTCTAGGGATGCTCCACCACACCAGCAGCAGCAGCAGCAACAACAACAGCAGCAGCAGCAGAAGCAGCACCAGCAGCACCAGCAGCACCAGGAGCAGCACCAGCAGAGTAAGCACCGGAACCCCAGCAGAACTAGAAGCACCAGCAGGACCAGGAGCACCAGCAGGACCAGGAGCAGCACCAGCAGAGTAAGCACCAGCAGAAGCACCAGCACTAGGAACAGCGCCAGCAGAGTAAGCACCAGCAGAAGCACCAGCACCAGGAGCAGCTCCAGCAGAGTAAGCACTAGCAGAAGCACCAGCACCAGGAGCAGCACCAGCAGAATAAGCACCAGCAGAAGCACCAGCACCAGGAGCAGCACCAGCAGAAGCACCAGCACCAGCAGAGTCAGCGCCAGGGGGTGGGATGGTGGCCCTGTCCTTCTTGCCAGGGCTGGCAGAAGATGGCACAGGCTTCCTCTTCTTCCCCATGTTGTTGGCTGGAGATGTCTGGCAGCAGGTCTTTCCTCTGAATGGTGACCTGCTTACGAGCTGCATCCTTTTATATCTGTGGGGCTGACGCAATGCATCCTCCCCGCATGCGCGGTGAATGCTTTGCATCCGCTAGGCATCCGCTAAGCATCCGCTAGGCGTCCGTGATGCATCTGCGTCATCCGCTCGGCATCCGCTCTGCATCCGCTCCTTCCGCTGCGCATCCGCTTCGCTGTGCTCCCCTGGAAGCCCTGCGGATGTGCCATCCGCTTCCATCCGCTTCCATCCGCTTCCATCCATTAGGCTTCCGTGGAGCATCTGCTTAACATCCTCGCTACATCCTCTCCCCATCCATTCCTTTCCGTTGTTGTCCGCTCTGTTTATGCAAATTTGGGGCACTTTTGAGAGCGGATAACAATGGATGGAAACTTTTCTTGTCCGCTGTGTCCTTTTTACATACTTTTTGCATCCTTCGGCCTATGTGACAGGCCCTTAGATCCCATGCAGTTTGCATACCAAACAAATAGATCGATAGATGATGCTGTTCATATGGTTCTGCACTATATCCTACAATATCTTTAATCTCCAAATAGCTATACACGGGTCCTCTTTGTAAACTTTAGTCCAGCATTCAATATCATCATTCCAGACATTCTTCTAACTAAACTAAACCAGCTAGGTTTCGTTCCTGAACACACTTGTCAGTGGATCATAAGCTTCCTTACAGACAGGAAACAGCAGGTGATTGGTCTCATTCAAGACAACGATGAATCCGCATACAGACAGGTTGAACAACTAGCGTTGTGGTGCGACCAGAACAATCTGGAACTGAACACACTCAAAACTGTAGAAATGGTGGTAGACTTTTGGAGAAACCTTCCCATATTACCACTCTTACAATACTAGACAACACAGTATCAACAGTAGAGACCTTCAAATTTGACGTTCTATCATATCTCAAAATTTCCGCTACCGGTTCTCCAGAACTGGTCAGAACCTGCTGAATACCACCTCTGTCTATGACTATATTAAGTATTGTATCTTATGATTCTTGATGAATTTATCTTTTCTTTTTATGTACACTGAGAGCATACGCATCAAGACAAATTCCTTGTGTGTCTAATCACACTTGGCCAAGAAAGAATTCATTCATTCATTGAAATATATTTATGAACCACTATATTCTAAGAAGTGAGCATAGAATAAATTGGTTGCTCTCCTCAACTGAACATTATATAATGTTCTCAGTTTAAAAATGCTTACTTTGTTTTATACCACTCCTTTGAAATTATAGCCGTATTACACTTAAAAATCAATAAGCTTTCCTTAATTGAACTTTCATTTTATTGGTATTTTTATAATTTGTTACTGTGCTTACAGTAACATTCTGGAATGTTCTAACGAGCTTTTTTTATGCTCACCATGTATTTAAAGAAAAATTTGTTCAATCATAATTTATTGTTACGAACAACCTGCAATATTAAATTCCACAGGAGATAGATGGTATCTCTTTTAGGGTATTATTAATTATCATGTTATCATGAATAAAAATTTGTTTTGTGACTTTCATTTTCATATGTTTCATTCCAAGCTTCCAGTGACGTTCTCGGTATAGCAGCAAAACTAAGCATATTTATAATAATAACACTAGGTGTTATTAAGGATGAAAGAAAAGGGGGAGGTTAAAGTAGATTCATTTCAATCTCTATCTGATATATATTTTTCTAAAATATGTCAGAAATTAGTAACCTTTGCATAGGGCTGCTAATTTTCTCTTTCATCTTGCTATAGATTTATTCTCATTCCTGAAGCACCTACATCAAGTAGCCTATAACTGACTTGTATGGTTTACAATACAAATTACTAAAAACTGTTCATAAATGAAATCATACTAAGAAACAATGAATAAAAATCATAAAGATACAAGCAACAAAGTTACAGTCATAAGTGGGAGAAGATGGGTGAAAGGAAGAATGTGAAGATTAATAGTAATAGTAATATACTGTAAAGTCACTTTACAGTATATTATAGCTGTAGCATTTTGCTATAGGAAATTGCAAAATTATCCCATGTAGTCACCCTTTCAGTTATCTAAAGCAAATAGGTGATAATAAATGCAGTAGAACATTATTAACCTCCCCTGACATTTATATTGAGATGAAAAAAATAATTAAATTTCTAATGCTGGGTAACAAGTCAAGTGCAAGGCATACATCACAGTGAGTAAGCATTAAATATACATTGTGATACATTATTTTTTCAATAGAGATACCAATTTCAAACAAAAAGGAATGCATAAGCTATGTTTTCAGAAGCAACATATAAATATTTTTAATGTTAAAATCTTGTGTTATTTTTCAATGTTAGCAGTATGTAATTTGTCATATATTTTTTTAAATATGCTAATTCTTTTTAGTAGAAAAAAAGATACTGACCTTGAGAGGAGAATCTGTAATTGCTGAAGTGGCATATAAATTTACTGTTCACTCAGTCTGATATCTGGCAGTATATTACCATTTAAAATAGCTCTTTCAAAGAACACGAAAGCACAAAAAATATGAATAGTGACTACATATTTTCAGAGTTTTCAGCAATCTCTTTTAACACTTACTTTTGCAAAGATCTGAAAAATATCTAAGGCCGGCAAAAGCTGAGAAACATCTTGGATTTCCACCTTCAAATACATCTGCAGAGTCTTAGCAAGGTGCCTGAGACCTTCTTTCATGTCTTCGCTTAATTCATCAACATCTTTAAAAAGAGGAAATGTATTAAAATGTGAGAATTTTTTGGTTCAAACATCTTTAAGCAATCTAGAATCAGCTTGGCAGCGTGATCATTTCAAACACCAAAAAGACAAGATATCCCAGTATATTTTTGAAAAAACTTCTCAACACTAGGTTGATATTGCCAAATTGTACAAATATTATGTGAATGAAAGCAAAATCTTAGGACACAACAGATGCACAAAGAGACGGTAAATAAAAAATCAGTTAAGTGTCGTACAGTAACAATAGTAATTTTATTTCATTTAAAATATTTTCCCTATGCAAGATGACAATACCATGATTTATTTAAATCAGAAGTATGCTCTAAACACTGGGAAATTGCATACCTAAGTGGTATATGTGTTTTTTTAAAAAAAATAGAATGAGACAGCAATTTGATTGTAGACAGTAATAATTTAAAAAATCTGGATGCAATTAATTGTTTATAATAGCTTGTCCTTTGATAAAATGAACAATTAGGTAAAAAGATAAAGAGCAAGATGATAGAATGAATAGACAAATGTATAAATTAAAATATATTCTGTGTTCATGTTGAATTTGAAACAGTGGACATTTAATACTGATATTCAATGTGATTTAGTCAAAAACTCTTCTTTGTTCACAGTGGCATGTATGGAAAACTGCTGTCTCATCCCAAATACATAGCAAACATCCTTTTCCAAATCCATAGGAGAGATTTTTATTTCACCAAGGATAATCTTACTAGTTTCCCTGTTAAAAGAAAAATTTCAGTGTTCCTCTACAATTTTATCAAGGTAATTTACAAGATTCAGAACGTTTCAAACAACATCATATGATACTCCTTTTATATGATATAACTAGCTGAATTATCAATGCCTTTTCTTAATCCACAGATATGGAAGTTTTGGGAAGACTGTTCACTTCTTATTTGACAGGTCACTAAATATGGAAATATTTCTGGAGAGAAAGGTTATGAAATTTGTTGCAATCACAATTACTGTTAGGCAATTAGAAATCTAGCATACTCGCCTCATTAATTATTAATCGAGTATGCTCGATAATTTGTTTTCTCACCAGGTGATTTACATTAGATAGATGATTAATGATAGATAGATGGATAGATGGATAGATAGATAGATAGATAGATAGATAGATAGATAGATAGATAGATAGATAGATAGATAGANTAGATAGATAGATAGATAGATAGATAGATAGACAGACAGACAGACAGACAGACAGACAGACAGACAGACAGAGACAGACAGATAAGCAGTTTAGAGTCAGCATACTGCCCCCAACAACCTGGGTCCTCATTTTACTGACCTCAGAAGGATGGAAGGCTGAGTCAACTTTGAGCCAGTGAGAATCGAACTCCTGGAATGAGCCTACAGTACTGTATTCTAACCAATGGGCCACCACAGCTCTTACAATATATCTTACAATAATTTGATTAGCATTATTAATACTTTAATAATTATTTTAATTCATTTATCTTTCAATTTCTATTATTTTGTCTTTGATATAGAAAGAATTGACAGGATTAATTATCCCTAGAGCAAAAGGAGAGGGGGAGTAAATCAACAAAAATAAGATAACTGTGAAAACAGAGAAGCAATAAAATAACTGTGAAAACAGAGAAGCAGCCATGTTGGTAGACATTTTATATTTTAGCTCTATAGTCTGTCCCCAAAGTAGCCATATGGATGTCTCTGAGAATCATTTTATTCATGTTTCCCAAAAACTGGTAGGGAAAGTAATAAATGGAGATCACATGCCCACAGGACATTGTGACAGACAGAAAAGCAGTCTAGACCTGGATTGTGATCATGTGACTATTGGTGTGTGTGAGTGCAAAATAGAACTCTATGTCCATCCAAAATTTTGGGAGGAATTTGAAATATCAGTAATGATAATAAACTGGTATTGTATAGAACACAGTTTTCTGTACTGGAACAATTAACTACTGCCTGGGAAGAAACACCCAATAGAAATTGTACAGCAAGTGATCATAAATTCAGTTCCAATATCATATGAAACTGGAGGAAAACAGCAAATGAACTGAACTGAACTGAAAACAAGTAAATGAATTGTTTTAATTTTCTGGAGTAAAAAAAAAATCCTTGAAAAATGAAACATTACAAAAAAAGATTATACATATGGAACATTTTTACAAGTTATTCCAAAAGTACTTTTCAATCTGTCATGCTCCTGTCGGAATCTGATTTGGAGGGGGAGGCCAAACAACTGACAGGGAGTGGGAGTGTGTCTCCGTTGGCTGTGGAAGAAACTGGGGAAGGACATAGTTCGGCTGGGCAGAGCAGGGAAAAGGTAAAGGTAAAGGGAATTCAGAGGAAGACTGAGGCCCCATCCCCTCTTCTTCCTAGGGTACACAGGGAGGAACGGAGAAGGGAGCAACGTGAGTTGCATGGCTTACGGGGGAGGAAAGGGCCCTGATACCCTTCATTAGCTGCAGCTGGGAACATAGTATTTAAAAAGAGAAGGTGTGTGTAATAAGTTGTTGGGAGCAAATTGTGAATTTATCTGGTATCGTTGTGGCTTATCTGTGTTCCTGGCGTCTTCCCAACTGTGTGAGTGTTGCCGAGCTTTCAAGTCTGAAAGTCTTTCTTCTGCCTTTCAAGTTCATTACTGCATCTTTGTTTGTTTGGATTTTTGGTTACAGTCTGTATGTACCTTGTTTTGGACTGAATTTTTGACAGTTAAAAGCTGTTCCTGGGAGAGTTTTTCTCCAGCCTAAGGTAATCTGGACATTGGGGGTGAAGTTGGAGATAATAAAGGACTCTTCTTGCTTATTTGACTGTGTTGGCTTTGTGCCACGCCCTGGCTCATCGCAGAATCCTTTCCCACCCTCTGTGTACATGCTGGTAATTCAGGAAAGAAAGCAGGAGACCAGTGCATAAAACCCCGTTCTAGCTCAATGTAATCTATAATTTTTATTAATATTGCATCTGCAGGCACCCTGATGATTATTTACATTTCCAGAATAAGCCAGGGATTAGAGGGAAGAAATTCTCATCTAAATAAGAAAATGTGACATTCACCTGCAGGTTTTCTTTTGAAAGGGCTAACAAGGTAGTCTCAGAATTTAGTCCAAATACAATTGCCACATACTAAAATAAAGATTTAAAAACCTCTAAAATAAATGCAATTGCTAAGAAATATATAATAAAATAATATTTTGACCTCACTATATATAATTTAGAATAGAATTTTTTAATTAATATTCCAAGATCAAATATCTGGTAAGGAGGCAGACAGATTCCAAAATTATTCTTTAAATTGAACTGATTCAGCTAACACCTTCTGATTTAACTGGGAAACCCTCTACTTTTGTTATTGTCTACAAACAGTAGTTCCTTCATCCAATTCAAGGGAGCACAGAAATCCTCATCTTGAAGCTGCTAACCAATTTGCATAAAATATTTAAAAGATAGTGTGTCCTCACGCATCTTTAACATAAGCACAGAAAATTTGAGAAAATATACAAAACACTTACTTGACTGAAGATCAGAAAGAGAATATAGCTCTTCAGATGGGCATACTGATTGCCTTAACTGGTAAGAATATAAAAGCACTAATGAATAAAAATAATCGTTTCACTGTTAAAAAAAATAGATATAATAGCAATAGCACTTAGACTTATATACTGCTTCACAGTGCTCTCTCTGAGCAGTTTACAAAGTGAGCATACTGCCCCCAAAATCTGAGTCCTCATTTTACCAACCTCGGAAGGCTGAAAGACTGAAACTTGAGCAGGTGACACTCAAACTGCCAAACTGCTGGCAGCTGGCAGTCAGCAGAAGTAGCCTGCAGTACTGCATTCTAACCACTGCACTACCCTGGCTCTTAAACCTGATATACATGAATACGAAAAACAATAATCATCTGAAATAAAGTAATTTGTAGCTCTTTTATGATTGGAAAAACATTATTTTATATACTACCATCTTCATTTTATTATTATTCCTTCAATTTATTCTCCATTTTCTTCATTTTTACATATTATTTTTATCCATTTCACTGCTAGAACAACTGCAACAAGTCTTTTTGAGCTCACCCATTGCATCAAAATTCTGCTTAAGGATTCCCTTTTTGAAATTGGTGCCAAAAGACCAACCTCTCATAAATAGCTAAGATATTAATCATTTTGAAGAAATGAAATAAACATGGGATATGGCATCAGCATCAACCTATGATCAAACTAATTCAACAGTATAAATACTGATACAATTTTTAATTTTAAGCATTTTCTGTAGAATTTCATTTAGAAACTGAAACTATAAAATCATATCTCTAATGGCAAAAAAAAATGTATATGTTGTTACTTGTGATTGATTGATTTATTACATTTAGTTGCCTGGTTTACCCTATTTCTAATTTCTGTCCAAATGCCCAAGAATGCAGTTGAAATAATTTCAAAAGACTTTATATAAATATACATTATTACATACAACTATTAGATGTATAGCCTAACACATACAAATGTGTGCCTCTAGTTATCTTAACTTTCTTTTTCCATCAACTTAAAAGCTGGTCAAGTGAAGAGACAATACCTTTACTCCTGCTGATTACTGTAGAGCAATCACCACAATCACACATACATATTCACTTAGCACAGCACATTTTATTTTGCTTTTTCAACCCAAAAGATACCCAGAGGATCTCATAGAGTAATAAAATACATGTTAATTCCATTCCTCAAGAGTACAATTCCAAAACACAATTTTGAACACAAAAGAAAGGGATAGAAGATAAAAACAAGCAAACTCAAGCAACAATGCTTAACATCACACAGTTCTTATAAAAACCAAGTCAAATGTACATAAGTCAAGGAAAGAAGACTCAAAGAGTAAACTGGCTCCTTTCCTATTTTCTCCTGTAACCAGCATAGTTTAGAATATCAATTCATCAAGTCTTACTTGAGCTCATTGCTATAGGCACTTCATGGTACAAAGATATTTTCAAAGGATTTTGTCAAGTAAAAACATGAGGCAATCTGACTGAATGAAAGTTTCTCTCAACCTCTTCTTCAAGAGGCCCCATCTCAAGGATTGCTTGAACTCTGAAATCTACAATTTGTTTCCACATTAACAGAAATGGAGCAGATATATTTTGCAAAAATTAATCATATATAAAAAGTTAACTTACTACTTTGAAAATAATCCTGCCAACAAGCCTCACTGAGTCAGGAGGAAAATTAGGGTCAATATCTTTAATACATTTACATTCCCGTTTATGGTCCAGCCAGGCTTCTTTCTAGGAGTGAAAAGAAATTATTTTCCCTTTAATAGTTGGTAGTTTAAAAAAAATGACCTCCTCCTTCAACACTTTACTCCATCTCTGATTTTTAAATGTACTGTATTTCAAATGGAATATAAATAAGATTTTTGCAATGTGCTATATAGAATATGATTAACAAATACAAATAAGAATTGTGTAAATCATCATTAGCAATGTATTCAGAATTGAGTGGTAAACTAATAGTGAAATGCAACTGTTACAAAAGCAAATGCTATTTTGGGGTGTATGAACAGATACATAAAATATAGACTACAGAAGTAGTTCTTCTACTCCACTTTGCCCTAGCCAGACCCCATGTGGAATACCATGTCTATTTCCGGAAACTTATAGTGGAATGTACCCCAGAGTCACAGGAGGGAGAGGCTATTTCCCAGAAGACAAAGGGACAACAAAGCAAAAAATGTCTAGTGGGCAGAAAGGGCAAAGTAGGACCCTGTTTAGCAATTCACAGTGTGTATCTATGTTTTTTGCAGAAAATTACTTTAGTCAGGCAAGATTCAGTTTGTAGGTGAACAACAATAAAGGAATTACTCAGAAGTAACTTCACATATCATTCTTGTTTTTTTTGGGCTTGACAGTATCCCAATTCAAATAGGACCATGTAATGAGAAAACAATTTCACTAGTTAAAAAGTGTGAATACTGCATTGTCCATACATGCTTTAAAGTAATTACCTGACAATGTGCACCACAGTATCTTGCAATTTTGCATTGAGAACATCTAGGTAGTCGCTCCTTGCTAAAGTGAGAGGAGAGGGAAGGGAGGGAGAAAGAAAATAAAATGTCAATTAAATAGATTTACAACCCATATTCAGTTTATCTGATGCAATTTGCTGCCTTAACATTCTAGATTACAATTCTAGAAAAATACATTTTTCACCTGTGTTAAAAAGCAAAAATTATGTTTACATATTTTCTTTTTAAGTCAATTACATCCCTTTGTTTTGTTTGCAAAAAGAAAAGGTAAAAATGTACATATGTATCATTCACATATTATTTTGTGAGTATATTTGTTGTATTATTTGTATTTTGATTAGTTAGGAAAATGAGCATCTGCAAAAATTGGTGAGGTTTCCAAAACAAAACTGCTTTGTGAAATAACATCTAGTCAAACAGAGCTCCCATGGCAATTAAATTTTCTAAAACAGAAATGGGTAAATTTTGGTGGCTATGAATCATTTATGAACAAGAGTTATTGGAGATGAAACAATGAGCAGATGAAGTGGGAGTTGGTAGAAGTTACCATGAATGCCCTTTCTATCTATGCTGCGAGAGAGCCCAGGATGGCTTGACTCCTTCCTATGATGTCATAGCTGAGTCTGTACTAAGATATAAAAGCCAGACCCTGGGAGAGACCCCAGCTTTGGCAGAAGACACTTGACAGACTGAAAGCTGTCTCTGAAAGCCAAAATAAATACAGAAATATGTCTTACCCTCTCTGGACGAATCAAGGGAGGGCTGGGTCTCTCGCAGCATAGATAGAAACGAAGTTCACGGTAACTTCTAGCAATGCCCATCTTCTTCATGCTGCATCGAGAGCCAGGATGGGACATACCAAAGCTTGCATGTCCATGGGCGGGTCTTCATCTGGCTCATCACATCGACTGGTGGAACCACTCGCTGAAGTACCCATCTGCCGAAGGCTGCAGTCGCCGAGGCAAAAGCACCAGACAGTAGTGTCTGATGAAAGGAGACAGGGATGTCCACGTGGCGCATGACAAATATCCTCCAAGGATGCTTGGGTCGCCCAGCGAGCAGAAGTGGCCGCACTTCTGGTAAGAGTGGCGCCGTCAGACCTCAGGGAACCAGAAGGGTCGCAGCTTTGTAGGGCTGCTCAATGCAAGACCTGACCCACCTGCTAATAGTAGGAGAAGAGGCCTTGTGCCCCAAGTAGAGGGAGAAAAGGAAACAAACATGGCTTCCAACTTCCTGAAGGAGGAAGTGTGCTAAATGTATATTCTAAGAGCCCTTCTTACGTCTAGCATGTGCCACTGCCGATCTAAGTCATGGTGCGGGAGAGGACAGAAGTCAGGCAAAAACAATGTCCTGGGACCTGTGAAATCAGGTGTTAACCTTTGAATAAATGAGGGGTCCAGATGAAGAACAACCCTATCATCGTGAAAGGAACAAAGGTCCTGTCTGATCGAAAGAGCAGCAAGCTCAGAAACCTTCCTGGCAGAAGTGGTGGCAACAAGGAACATTACCGTCAGAGTCAGGAAACGGAGAGACACTGTTCTAAGGTTTCAAAAGGGGGCTTTGTAAGGGCATCCAAGGACCAAATGAAGGTCCCAGAAAGAATGCCTGTGAACCAATGGAGGGTGCAGGTTGGAAGTCCCTTTCAAAAACCTCTTCACTGAAGTGTGATGGGATAAGGAAGGAAGCGAACCCATGAAAGGACTGAGGAGGGGCCACAACCTCCCTGCATAAGGTGTTGGGGGCCAAACCTTTATCCAGCCCATGCTGAAGGAACTAAGAACTTCTGCCAACTGGGATGAAAGCAAGAGAAAGACCCTCCCTGAGGCACCATCAGGAAAAAGCCTTCCAGGTTGGCATCATAGATGCGCCTTGTAGAAGGTTTGCGAGAAGCCATAGTGGGAATGACCCTTTCTGGAAGATCAGCCTCCTCTAGCCACTGCCGCTCTAGTGCCACATGGTCAGCTTGAACCACTGGGGCTCTTGGTGGAGCAGGGCCCCTGGTGAAGGGAGATTAGACGGGCAGGGATCCTCCAAGGAGAACCACCAATAGATTGGCCAGGTCCACAAACCAGGGCCTCCTTGGCCAATAGGGTGCCAGAGGGAGGAGCTCCACATGTTCCTCCAACAATCTTCTGAATTACTGCTGGAATGATGGGAAGCGGGGAAAGGCATAGATGGCCTTGGGCCATCTGCACCGAAGAGCATTGGTCCCGCTCCGCTCCCTGGCAAGGAAACGTGGTGAAGAATCTGGTGACTTGGGCGTTTTGAAGAGTGGAGAAAGATCCACCTCCGGTGTTCCAAATCTGAGGGAAGATCCCTGAATAGAGATGGAGGAATGGACCATTCTGCCCTGGTCGACTAGGCTCCTTCTGAGCAGTCGCCTAGGAGCTGTTGACCCCGGAGATGTGGGCCGCCGAGATCGATAACAGGTGTTTCCTCTCCCATACCCCAGCTGTAGTCTCTCTCATGAGGCTTTGGACCTTGTCCCCACCTTGCCAGTTGACATGAGCCTTTGCACCATGTTGTCTGTAAGGACTAGAACATGAGAGCCGGTCACTGATTGTCTGAAATGCTTGAGAGCCATAAAAATAGCTCGGAGCTCTAGCCAATTTATGGGAAGGGTCTGTTCCAATCTGGACCAAGCACCCTGTGGCTATCTGGCCCTGCATATGGGAACCCCAACCCAGGAGGCTGGCATCAGTGGTTATCACTAGCCTGTCTGGGTCCCTGAACAGGAGTCCCCTCCAGATAGATGGGAATGCCACAATTGAGAGATCTCCAGATTTGTGGTGGGAGTGGGACCTGATGGATGAGTGGCTGGTTCCTGCTCGTTGGTAGGGAAGAAGAACCATTGGAGGGCTCGGAGTGGAGCCGAGCCCATGGACGATGCCAAATACAGGAAACCATCTTCCCCAGAAGTTTGGACAGCAGCAACAGCGAACAATTGATGTTGCTGGATCCTGGGATGATCTCTGCAAGCTCTTTCCACAGAGCGACAGAGAAAACTTGCACAACATGGTATCGATGACTGCTCCCAAGTGTTGCAATTTGGTTGTAGGAGAGAGCTGGCTCTTTTTGTGTTGATGGAAAATCCGTGGCAATGGAGACATGACAGGGTAATTTGCAGATCCCAACGGGCTGCAAGGATGGAAGAGGAAAGAATCAAAATGTCGTCAAGTAGCATTGGATCCTCACTGGAATAGAACACGGAGATGCCACCAATGCTGCCAGAACCTTTGTGAAGACCCTTGGAGCCAATGAGAGGCCGATGGAAGTGGTCGATACTGGCAATGGGTATTCTTGATAACAGAAATGGAGAAACTGCGATGATGAGGCCAAATTGGATGTGGAGGTAAGCCTTAGTGAGATCAATGAAGAGAGGAGGTTGCCCTCACCAACGCTCTCTAAAATAAATGCAGAGTCTGCATTTTAAATTGCCTGTATTTACAAATTGATTGAGAAATTTTTAGGTCAGGATGCTCCTACCCCGAGGTCTGGGAATGATGAACAGGTAGAGAAAGCCCACGTCCCCATTGATACGGGGGAACAGATTGAATAGCCCTGATGTAGAGGGCTCGAATGGCTGATTTCAAGGGGCTTGCCTGGAAATGTCCTGAGACAACAGGACAAATCAAAAAATGTTGGGGGGGTGGGGTAGGATAGTCCAATTGTAACCCGACACTAATAGTGCTGAACACCCAAGGCGTCCGTTTGACTCCTCCCATTTTGGAGGCAAAGAAAGGCTAGGGGACCTCCGATGGGTGGGGAGAATGAGGATTACTAGAGCGACGGGAAGGAATGACCCCCCCCCCCCGAGGAGACGTTTCAGACAGAAGGTTATGCCTGCCAGATGTTCCGCTGTTGGTCTTGAGGTTCGAGATATGGCCTGTGAAGTAGTGGGGGAAGCGAGATGGAGGTCTCTGGATCGAGCAGGAGGGCGATAAGTAGCAGGGCAATATCGCTTTTCTTCCAGAAGAGAATTTTCATTTCTTGTATTAATGAGATAAAGGTTCCAGAGCATCACCAATAAGCTATATCGCCTGCTGAAGGAATGAGCCAGCCTTCCATTTTTGGCGTGACTCCGCCTGTCAATTTTGGAGCCATAAAAGTCTTTTGCTGCTACAGAAGGATGCCATGACCCTTGATGCAAATGCAATAAGTGGCATCTTACAGTGAATTTTCACCACTGCAATAATTTATTGGGTCTCGGTGAGACTGAAGGTCAGAAGGCAGGCAATCTATTTCTGGAGTTGTGCAGCACCATATGGATGCCCTTGAAGAAGGATGCTTGCTGTTGAAGACCCGAACAGCCCAAGCAGCCAGCCTGTGATTGTTGATGAAGGGTTCAGAACTGTTTATTCATCCCGGTTTCAGGATATCTTCTGCTCCATTGTGAGTGCCAGAGATGAGAACGAGGGCAGAACCGATCAGAAGTCAACCCGCTGTGTCCACTGCAACTGCATTGTGAAATGCTCTTATCTAAGAAGATGTGGTGGGACCATCGCCGAGAGAAGCACACTGTTCCTTGACCATCTCACGGCAACAAAATGGCGGAACAAAGCAAAATCTCTGCATGCACTACAGACTTGGAGAACTTAATCACTTAGGCTAGAGGATTTCCTTGTGGCTCGGGAGCCATTCCGTCTGGCGACAGCTTGGCAGTGACTAAAGGCCCTTTGCTGAGTAATGGTCTGAAGAGAGTAGGTTTGAAGATCAAATGCAGAGGATGTCTTGCTCTGGGCGAGAATCCTCTTCCTCGAAAAGATTTTGGTCAAAAATCTCTACCCTCTTCACACTCTGATGAAAGGAGTAACTGTGTTTAGATGGTGAAGGCCTTCATTCCCTCATCAACCTCCTCCCATTCTGGTAGAGAAGAAATGGACCCTGAGGTCCTGAGGCCCTGTGTAAGATCAGGATGATGAGGCCAAGAACTTATAGATTGAAGAAGGGAGAAGGGCCTGAACCCTTTCCAAGAGTTTAAGAATTTGCTGAAGCCTCAGCCAATCCCTGCCTAAGTGGCTGATGAGACTACATCTTGATATCCTGGTCCTATGCTCAAAGGAAGAAGGCAGAAAGACCGAAGGCCCACGCCTGTAAGAGTGGCTTTCAGGCCTAGATTGAGTGAAGAGGTTCGAGGCCTGGAGGGAGGGGGAGAAGCATAGGGCACAGAAGCCTGTTGGAAATAAGGCACGATCTGGTTTAAATCCTGAGGATCCTGACTGTACAGCAAGAGGCCTCAGGACCAGGATGAGGATGGAAAGGCTAATAACTTCCTCCTCCCTCAAGAGAGTCCAACGAGTATCCATCTGAAAACATGCTGTAGTTGCACTCCCTCTGTGAATAGTCTGGTGATTGCCTCTCGAGCTGCAACTGTCTGCCGGCTTCTCTGCCCTCCATTCAAATGCCTTCTAGGGCTAGAGCCTTAGCTTTGTTTTAAGCACCACCTCCTCTGGACTGATTGGTGCGTTACCTATGTCTTTTTTCCCCTAAATTGGGCTGAAGAGATCTGTTCCACATGGGGGGGAAGCTCGCCAGAGCTCCATCTTGCTCCATTTGTTAAATAAAGGCCTTGCATGGAAAGAAGCTGTTAGAAATGTTCTATTGAAGCCCCCTAGGATATAAATGGCCTCCAGGCTTACAAAATGCCACTCACCTCGTGGTGGAAGGCTTGAATCCAAGATGGCCACTGACTACAGGAAAACAGGCTCCAAGATTGAAGAATCGCTGCTTAGGCTACACAGAGCCCCGAGCGAAGTCAGCAAGGGAAAAACACAGCAACCAGCTACATGATCAGCTGGCTTGAGCCCTGTCTGGAAAGCTGCTCCCAAGTTGCAGGAAAGAGAGAGATAGAGAAAGAGAAAGAGAAAGAGAAAGAGAAAGAGAAGGAGAAGGAGAAAGAGAAAGAGAAAGAGAAAGAGAAAGAGAAAGAGAAAGAGAAAGAGAGAGAGACCTGCTCTCCTGGGAGCTGCTTGAAGAGAGGAAAAAAAGTACTGAAGATTGCTGGTGATTGCTATCTAACAGAATGCTTTCAGAGACACAGCTACTGACTGAAAGAAACTGAGTCAAAAGCTGGGGTCTCTCCGGGGGGGGGGNCTATAACATCATAGGAAGGAGTCAACCCATCCTGGGCTCTTGATGCAGCATGGAGAATGGAAAAATGGATGACTGGAAAAATGTAATACACCTCTTTTGTTCACTGAACAGGAAGGAAGGAAGGGAGAGAGAGAGAGAGAGAGAGAAAGAAGGAAGGAAGGAAGGAAGGAAGGAAGGAAGGAAAGAAGGAAAGAAAGAAAGAAAGAAAGAAAGAAAGAAAGAAAGAAAGGAAGAAAGAAAGAAAGAAAGAAAGGAAGGCTGAATTTGGAGCCCAGCTTTCCTGGAGGACAATGAAGAGATACTGGTAAATCACACTTCTTGCTAAAAAATGTGGTGGCATGAAAGCTGAGAATTTTGGGAACATATTCCTCTTTGTTGACTGCATGCTTCCCAAACAGGATGGGAAGTGTGTTGCTTTTGATGTAATTGTGTATGTCATTTTGTCTTTTTTAAATCTCAATTTGTAGGAAAAGGTATGAGAATTAAATGAGTTTATAATCATATGTCCTTAACATAAAGCACTTATGTTTTGGTATATTTCATGACTGTAAACTTAATTATAACTTAATTATAGACAGTCCATGATTCATTGGGTTATCCTTTAAGAGATATATCCTTGCCTAAACAGTTTCAGAATGCTAGAGGTAGGCAAAAATGTAGTGAGAACAGGAACAACTTCCAACCAGCTTTCCCACTGACTTTGCTTCTGAGAAGCTAGCAGGGATTGTGGTCATGTGACCATGGCAATACTGCAACACGCATAACTTCCAGAGTACAAATAGCATGAAGATCCTTGAAATTTCAATTTCACAGGAGTAATGGGTCCTGAATTCTGTGCATGTTTTTTAAATTAGCAGATTTAAGGTACTTGATTTCATTTGAAGTATGTCAATCTTGCCTTGATTTTGATTGATACTTGATTTTTGCACTATGATGCATTGTTTGGGCTAACTGAAGATTACAAACAGATCAACAGACAGGAGAATGTTAATAGTATATAGATATAACTGTGTTTGTCAGGTAACTTACTTTCCAGAAGAATAAAAGAATGACAAGATTGAGTACAAGCCATCTATTCTCAGAAGTCCCTTTGAATTCAGCAAGATTTATTCTCAAACGTGTATGTATAAAAGTGCAATCAAAAAGCTATAAAATCCCAACTATTTTCTTGTACTGAGTAATTCACTACATGTAAAAAATCGTAATATTCATAGTACAAATATCAAGCAGACATTTGATACAAACTGAAATGCTGCAATCTGAGCAGGATATATTTCACTTTTCTCTGCTGAGATAGTAAGTAGAAGAAATAACACTTTAATTTTCTTGTTCTGGTTTCACACAGGAAATCAAATGCTCTGTTTAACACAGTAGACTCCCCAAACAGTTTTGTGGTAAACAACACAGTTAGTTACAATTTGCTACAGGAAGTCAAAAACATGGTATCTTTTACAAAACAAATCCACTAACTTAGAGAGCAGATATAAACAAGTTTACAGTTGCAAAATGGGTATTCTAAATTAGAGCTTTGCCTAAAATAAACAAACCTCAATGACTTATGGCAGTGAGATAAAACACCTAATATTTTTTGGGGAAAATAAGATTTTTTTTTAAATGAAGCAAATTCCTAAACACCTGAGCCAGAATGTCTAAAAATGTTTTGCTTCATTGGATTTTGATTTAGTACAGTTATTGTCTATTCCTAGAGACCTTAGCATTCTTCATTTTTAGATGTAATTCAAGAAAATATGTCTTGGAACAGAATTGTTTTTTATTCTCTTCCCTTTATTCTATTATCTTATCTGTGTTCATAGTAGAATTGTGGACATTTTAAAAATGCCTCAGAAGAAATGCTTCTGTCTTCCACCAAACACATCACCTTTTCTTAATAATTACTAAAGCTTATTTAATGCTATTAATTAAAGCAGCAGGAGCATTATTTTAATCTTCCCAAACAGAGCACACATCTAGACATTCCTTACATCAGATTTAAGAAAGTAGCTCTATCAGTTCACTTAGACCTTAGGTTACAATAGCAATTGGGATAAGAGTGTCCATTGCAGAGCGATGTGGTCATAAACCATAATGTCACATGAAAGCACAGCTTAGGAATGGTGATCACAGCTGTTATTGTAACCCCAAGACTGGTGGGATTCAAAAAAAAATTATTACCAGTTCTGTGGGCATGGCTTGGTAGGCGTGGCTTGCTGGGCGTGGTAGGGGAAGGATACTGCAAAATTCCTATTCCCTCCCCACTCCTGGGGGAAGGTTACTGCAAAATCCCATTCCCACCCCAACCCACTAACCTGCTTTCTAGCTCTGTTCTCCTGTGCAGGGCAACAAAAGAAGACCCAGCCGATTAGCTGGGACTCGGGAGGCAGAGAATAGATGGGGATGGGGCCAGTCAGAGGGGGTATTTGCCGGTTCTCTGAACTACTCAAAATTTCCATTACTGGTTCTCCAGAACTGGTCAGAACCTGCTGAATACCACTTCTGCTCAAGACCATATGGGTTGCTAAGTTCTTGTGTATAGGGTGAAATATGGGATGAGGTAGAGTCCCAGGCAACTGGCAGAAATATGGGTAGATGGATATCACAGATGGGCACCACCGTGCATGGACATGTGGGCATCTGCTGGGTCCAGACACTGCATAGAAGTGACTTGCAACTTCCTACCAACTTTCCCATTGACTGTTCTTATGGGAAGCCATAAGAAAAGGTCATGAATGGTCATTTTGAGACCACAAACAATCAAACCATCAAGTGGCCAAGTGCCTCAATCATGACAACATGACCATGGGAATGCTGAAATAACTGCAACTTCACAGACCAATTATCAGTTGTTCAGGGCCATCTGAACAGTCATATAACAAATGGTCGTAACCCAAGGACAACCTGTATTTTAACAATCTCTGAGATAAAACAAAATTAAAACTGTTATAAAATTTTCTTTCCCCATCAATAATTTCTGGTAAAAGGAACTTTGGGAGACTTCTGTTTTCTATTAAAATGGGCTGCCAAGACAGTATTCTAGTCCCTTTCCTGATGTGATTAATTTTATTTGCCCATCTATGACATTTCCTTTTCTGTTATCAAAAATAGAGAATTAGTGTCATAGTGCCTTCTTTTTGGAAATATTAATGGCAAACATATATTTTATTATCTTTATCAGCAAGCTGCTGGACCTGCTATGTGTAAACCAGGGGTGTCAAACTTATGTCATCACGCGGTCATCATGTAACATATCATGATTATTTCCCCCTTTGTTAAAACAGGGGTGGACATGGCCAGTGCATGACACATCCAGCCCACTGGCTGCAAGTTTGACACCCCTGGTGTAGACGATGTTTCATGAAAAGTCCCTATATTATATTTTTTGCAGTATAACTATGTGTTTATAAAAGATCTGGTTAAAGGATCCTGCTCTTCAATAAACTTAACATAACTGAATATATTGCTTCGAATATTGAATTCAGTAATTTGCTCTGAAATCCAACTGAACAGTACAGTATGCCATTAAACTTGATGAATCCTTCAATTATGAAATCCTGAGTTTATTTTTGATGTAATTACTGTCCTTCTTATCCATCCTACAGTGAAAGCCAGGATTATTTGTGCAGTAGCATAGTTTTAGCTTGGTAAGTAATTAAATGTAATTTAGATATAAAATCAGTAAACTTTCAAAATTCTTTTTTTAACCCACTGTTTTTCACCTCTTCAACCTCTTCAGATTGGACCTTTAGATTTCCTATTGCTCTACATCATCAGTTAAAGGGGAAACTAGATTAGATTACAAAATTACTTAAATAGCATCTCTCTGCTGCATGCCTAACCTCTTTTATAGTACTAACAGTTCATGGAAATGTATAGGTGAGATAAAAGAACTATAGTAGTTTGAAGAACTATTCACATTTCTAAAGGATCTCAAGGTGTACAAGAGTTCAGTAAAAATGAAATTTGTTATTCTCCTATGAGCTGCTCAGAGCATCCACTAGTGGGGAGGTGCTTAGTCTCCGCATTCACAAGCTGAGATTGATTTGTGGAACGCTCCTCCTCCACCACGTGACTCCTCAGCGTTCCCCAGTTTTTGCTCAGGCTTGTGCGAGACAGGCAGTGCTTTGGATACTTCCTTGACTGAAACGGGAATATTAGCAGGTTTGATTGCAATTCGGTTTTCCTTTGGTTTTTTCCTTTGTCTTTAGCCTTCAATCCTTATCAGTCTGAGAGTCCGGTTTAAGGGAAGCGCTGTTCGCGNCGCCGTTTTCTTCAATTGATTGTCAATCAGTGTTTCTACCTAAGTGGACACTTTGATTTCACAGAAGTGTGATTGACTTGGAGTTACATTGTGTTGTTTAAATGTTCCCTTTATTTTTTTGAGCAGTGTATATCAGCTATTAAATGCTAGCATTCCAAGAAAAACAACTAGCCAAAACAGACACATATTTGTATATTGCCAGCATCTCCAATGGAGCTTGCCGATAACTAATAGCTAAGAATACAATCATAATTTAGGCATATGGTTTTTGAAAGAGAAGCAGGGAGTGATCATTGTTAACAGTTGATGCAGAAGCTCGACATGCAAAACCCAGTGAAACATTTTGGGGCAGGCTTGTAGATAAATCTCTTGTAGATCTTTCCTGGTTTATCTTTCTTAGCAGACCTTGTTAGCATTCAGTAGAAAGCTACATAACCACAAGTAAAGTAGAAAATATATGCATAAACACACATGTATAAGACTAACATTTGTGCTTGTGTGTATATGTATATATATAGATATACCAACATTGGAACTATAATGTTCATCTCAGATCTCTGACTATATGGGTAAGTCAATGTAGAATTTTGGTGTGGATTGTGTTGTATTTAAGGGTTAAGACTTACACAAAGACATAAGAAATGAAGGCGAATATACGTGTCCCAGGATAATGTTGCAGGATCCAATCTGGTCACCAGGACCAAAGGTTTTGTCTTCCAAGCTTTTGGACTAGTGCTGGAGCACTAGTGGGGACTTCTCTCTAGCAGAGTGTATGATGTAAGACTTACTGGCATGTGGTATTCGAACTTACTTATCAGTATTTTAAATATTATCTCCCCAATTTACTTTCATGCAGTGCTTGTCATTCTGGTTGTCACCGTTTTAATAAAGAAAAATTACCAGTACATATTCCTGTTCTCCAAAAAATGTTGTTTTAGGATTTTTCCTTAATAGGGGTTCTACCTTTTCCATATATATATATATATATTGAATGAATAGGAAATAAGAGCAACTACTATTATTCTGAAAGTTCTGACAAGCAAACAGATAAGATAATCTTTATTGTTACTTTTTTCTGTGAACACACTGGCACACATTAAAAAATGAAATACTGATGCCTACTCTCAAAAGAATACTCACATATACACACACACACACATATACATACACACACGTACAGGTGTGTGTTTGTGTATGCATTTATATGTGTGTCTGTATGTGTCTGTATGTATATGTGTCTGTATGTATACATATATGTACACTCACTTACTTGCACATACATATACATTTACTATATGTACATACACACACATACATACATATACCGATACAAATACACACAAATCACAATTCATTTTGAATACATAGCTGAAAAAAGAGCCTTAACAAGGTTGATATTATATGGTATAAAGCTATTACAGAATCTAGTTCTGCTTCAGATGCTGCAAAGCCTGCTCCCAGAAGGTAACAAAGAAATAATTATTTAATGTATGATTGTTATCCTAAGCAGCAGAAATCACTCCCGATCTATAATCTGATATTAGAACATAGAATATATCAGTGGTCCCCAACCCTTTTTGTACCAGGGACCAGTTTCACGCAGAAACACTTTTTCAAGGACTGGCAAAATCAATTCTTCCCCAATAGTAAAGGGCTTCTTAGCTTTAGCAATGTGGTCCGCGAAGTTAGGTGCGGAAGTTAGGCGAGGGCGGAAGTGGTTGTCTTTCAAAATAAGACACCTGGAAGCAAAAACATATTTTTATACATTTTTTAATCACGATTATTCATTCTTTGCAGCCCAGTACAAAATGATCCACGGACCGGTACCGGTCTGGGGCCTGGTGGTTGGGGATCCCTGGAATATATGACCTGTGTGGACTTCCACTCCCAGAATTCTTGAGCAGCCATGTTGGCTGAGGAATTCTGGGTGTGGAAGTGCACAGGTCATAAAGTTGCCATAGTTACACACTGTGTTAGAAAGAACACAAAAAGGGGCCTAAGTCAATTTTACAATATACTGTATATGAATACATTACAACTTTTCCTGAATCCACATTTCTGTTGTTTTCTTCCTTAGGGAACCAGGAGATAGGATCACATCTTCAAACCGTACTACAGAGGAAGCAGTTTGTTTGATCACTTTGACCAACTGTTAACATCCAACCACTCCATCTTCTCAAACATGCACCAGCCAATCCTTGGAGGATGAAGTAAAAGACAAAGTGATTTGTTCAAGTTGTAAAGGAGATTCATTGAAAAACCAACAGGGGTCCACACAACTTCCGGGGAAAATGAAAGAAGCTATCAGACAGGCAACTGTAGAGGAAACAAATTGGCGTGCAATTCAAGATATGTGCATGATACATAAAGAAGACTTAAGTCTTTTCTGTTTGGAGGATCAAATTCCCCTTTGTTCACTCTGCAGAAAATCCTGGGATCATGCGGGGCACACTGTCATTTCCAGGGATCAACCAGAAAACCAGGTAAGCCAATGTAATCCTCCAAAACAATGTATTAAGACGATAGGGAGCCAGCCCCTAAAACACCTGGGATAAAATCTTCCCTCTTGAAACCTTCTGCCGATTAATAAAAAACCCATCATCTGCACCAGCCTCCAGTCAGTCTCCAAGGGCAGCTCCTGACATTCATTAGAGTAATCTAGCCATGAATCAGTTCACTTTCACTTGTTTTGTGTATTATTTGTCATAACAAATTGACTCTGATTTAACATATTGGCTTCAGCAAAAATACGACATGCACCCATCGTGATAATTGTGATTTGTTTTTCTCCCCCACTGTTATATATCACCCTCACCTCAGACTGAAAAATATGAAACATGGATATTAAATTGTCAAAAGATCAAATGAAGTATCTTCCAGGCCACAGCAACTGCAGAAATATTTGACTTAAAATTAGCCTGGGGGATAAGGGAGTTTTAATTTTTTTGTGTTTGCACCGAAGTTCTTCTTCCCCCCAAATATCACTATAATACAATACAATACAACACAACACAACACAATAATACAATATAATACATAAAATTAATGTAGCAACATAGTATATAATATGATACAGTATCATATCATGCTGTATCCAAAGACCAGGATTCAAAAAGCTAAATTATTATATATTTATTTTTTATTTCTAGCCAACCTTTATTAAATTTATAAGTAACTCAAGGCAGTGAACATACCTAATATTTCTTCTATTTTCTCCACAACAATACCTCTGTGAAGAGGGTTGGGCTGAGAGAAAAATGAGTGGTTTAAACTCACTGGTTTTTCATGCTTAAAGTAGGACTTGCCCTGATGCCTTAGCCACTAGACCAAAGTGGCTGATATATCTATTAATATGATGAAAACCATCTCTTACTGGACTTGTTGCATAGGAAAAATTCAAGGCATCCCATAATACTTTACCTCCTTCTTTTTTTGTCTAGGCTACTGGAAATGTCTTGAATGGGTAAGTGTTTTCCTGCTGAAGCACCAATATATTTGTTTGACTTGTATGCTACCCATCTTGCTTCATGCTTTGACGCTTTCAAATCTAGACCTGCAGCAATTGGATGTATCTCATTGATTCCATGATCCAATGGCAGCTCCTAGAAGATCTTAGCTCATTCCAGGTCCAGCAAAACCAGCCTGCCCCATATATGGTGTCACTTTCCATCTCTAGAGCTAAGAGTTCCCAGCCTAGGACATTTCTTGGCCAACTGCTTCTGACCTGGGAAGCCAGACAGAGTCAGATTTGCTTGGTACCCGGATGAGAAGTTTAATTAATTTGGGAAGTTGATGGGGAAAAAAACGTTCTTAGGATGAAGAGTGGTAATCAATTCACTTCTGTGTTGTTACCAAGGAAACAGTATGAATTGGATGTCTGAAAGTCTGTAGAGATTCTCATTCAGGACATCCAGTTCATGGTTGTCCCAAAGGTGCTTTTTCAAGAGGCAACCGGACTTACTTGTTTTTTTCCTTTTGAAGATGCTTTGCTTCTCATCCAAGAAGCTTCTTCAGCTCTGACAGGACAGTGGGGAATGGAAGGATTTATATGATATATAAATATAGATATATAGATGTCTACTCTAAAAGAATGCTGTCTGAAAGGAGTATAAATCCTTCCACTCCCCATTATCCTGTCGGAGGTGAAGAAGCTTCTTGGATGAGAAGCAAAATGTCTTCAAAAGGAAAAAAAACAAGTCCAGTTGCCTCCTGAAAAAGCATCTTTGGGACACTGAAGTCTGAAATAATCAGAATCTAAACTCAACCAAGAAAGCCATTTTGATAATTTTTTTTAAATTTCTTGATGCTACTGTATTAATATGGAGATTATTTACTTATAGCACCTGATTGCCATGTTATTGACAAGCTATTTTAGATAATACAGGTAGTCTCGTCTTATGTCCACAATTGAACCCAACTTCTGTTTCTAAGTGACACATTTGTTAAGTGAGCTTTGCCCCCATTTTACAATTTTTCTTGTCACCATTGTTTAGCAAATCACTGCAATTGAAAAGTTAGTAATCTGGTTGTTAAGTGAATCTGGCTTCCCCATTGATTTCGCTTGTCAGAAGGTTGCAAAAGGGGATCATATGACCTTGGGACACAGCAACAGTCATAAGCGTGAACCAGTTGCCAAGCGTCTGAATTCGACAATTGGGGATGCTACAAAGGTCCTGTGTAAAATGGTCGTAAGTCTTTTTTTTTTCAGTGCTGTTGTAAGTTTCAACGGCCACTAAGTAAACTGTGGTAAATCAAGGATTACCTGTGTTTCTACTGCTACCTTTTGTGAATAGTTTAGTTGAAGAATTACATTATATTCCAGTCTACAATATCGTAAGAAAAGGCAAATTTTCTGATCTTCTTCAATTGCATATCCTTTATATTGTGAATTTCCTCTCTCCTTAGGGGGAAAGAGAGTTTTCCAAAATCCCAACCAACCATTGTAGAATTTTCAACCATAAACCCAGCAGACTTCATAGAAAAAGGTAAGGGTGAAAAATGTTTGTAAGTCACTTTTTGGGGTGCCACTGTAATTTTGAACAGCCGCTAAACAAAGAGTCATAAATCGAGGACTAGCTGTGTGTAATGACTGTGTCAGATGAGGCTCCATTCAAAATCCAAGAAAACCTTAGACTCCATTGTTTACAGAAAAAAAGGACTTTGACCGAAAATTGAAGTGGTAGCATCAGAAGAATACAAGATCTGAGGCAATAGGCACGAAAATCACATATAGAAAATTATCCCATGTTCCCACCCTCAAGAGTTCAAACTGACCATCCAATCTGAGGTGTGTATAATGTCATGTGAGGCATCTTCAGGTGGTGTCACACACATCTGGTATTCCAAGAGGGTTGACCTTGGCTTAGGCAGATAAGGGGCTCCATCTGCTCAGTAGGCAAGTAGGCATAGTCAAGAAAACATCCCAATTTTTACATTTCACCAACTTAAAATCTCCAGCACCCTTCCCCCCCCCCAAGCCCAATTATTCTTCCCTCCCCCGGTTTCTATGGCNCTTCCCCCCCCCCAAGCCCAATTATTCTTCCCTCCCCCGGTTTCTATGGCAGCCGAAAAGACAAGCAGAAGAAGGATTCTTGGAGACTGACCGACTGTTTGCTTGACTGGCCCGCCAAAGAAATAGAAGGAAGCCCAGATCAAATCTTGTAATAAGACAGGAAGCTGGATGATTTCACATTCAAAAAATGATTTATACACACAAGATTTCTGATTCTCAGGGTTTCAAAGGGCCCTAGTTTTGTTTTTTTTAAAACAATAGGACTAATAGCAATAGCCCTTAGACTTATATACCAGTTCACAGGGCTTTACACCTCTTTCTAAGCTGTTTTAAGGCCCTGTCACGCTGCCCAACGGATGCAAAACGTTTGTAAAAAGGACACAGCGGACAAGAAAAATGTACATCGTTGTTATCCTTACGCTCGTCAAGCGGGCAAAAATTTGCATAAGCAGATGGCGGATAACACGGAAAGGAACGGACGGGGGAGGACGCAGGGGCGGATGAAAAGCGGATGCGGAACGGAAGCCTAGCGGATGGAAGCGGATGGAAGCGGATGCGTAGAGGATGCGTATGAGGATGGTATGAGGATGCATTAGAGGATGAGTAGAGGATGCAGAGCGGATGCAGAGCGGATGCGTAGAGGATGCGTAGAGGATGCGTAGGAGAGTGCAGAGCGGATGCAGAGCGGATGCATAGCGGATGACGCGGATGCCTAGCTGCATCCGCTTTCATCCTTTCTCCGTCCGTTGCTATTAACGCTGCGTGTCCGTTCCACTTCCTCCTGCGTCCATTTACCACTGGAACGGATTTGGAGTTGCGTGGATGCGCAGTGGATGCCTAGCGGATATAGCAGATGCGTAATGGATGCAGAACGGATGTCCCCGTATGCCTAGAGGATGCAGAACGGACACATTGGATTACATTTTCCGCTCAAAAGTTTGTGGGCAGCTCAAAAACCTTCTGAGTGGATGAAACTGTCCATAGACGGATGCTGGACAGATAGAGAGGAAGCAAACGGAGGCAGTTGAGTACAGAACGGAAGCATGGTTAAAAGCGGATGGTAAGTGTTTTTCTCCGTTTTACATCCTCTTTCCATCCGTTGGTGCAGTGTGACAGGGGCTTTACAGCCTATTTCCCCCAACAATTTTGGGTTCACAAGAGAAATTTCCAAAGTGAGTCCCTGTCTTACTTCCTTCAAAAAGTGTCTTTGCCAGGCTTGCTTTGTCCACTTCCTCAACATTTAGGTTCAATTGGACTTAGTTCCGGATACTTAGTTCCAGGTCCATATAGGTAGTCTTCGATTTATGACCACAATTAAGCCAACATTTCTATTACTAAATGAGACAGTTGTGAAGTGAGTTTTTTCCCATTTTTGCAATCTTCCTTGCCACCATTAAGTGAATAACTGTGGTTGTTAAGTTAGCAACACGGTTATTAAGTGAATTGGGCTTCCCCATTGCCTGAACCAGTCTGAACTGGTAGAATCCCACCTCTACCCACGGGGCCATCCTAGAAAATGTAAGGGGCAAGCCCACGTCTCTTTGGCCCAGTCTATCCAATGCAAAGAGGAAACATCGGCGCAGCGAGGCTTCGGCCTGGTCTACCCAGTGCAAAGAGGAAACATGCCAGCAGTTTGGGGAGTGGCATCAAGCTGGCAATGCCGCCCCCCCAGTTGGCCATGCCCAGCTGCCCCCCAAAGGTCAACCACAGCCCTGATGCGGCCCTCAATGAAATTGAGTTTGACACCCCTGGTCAAGAGGAAAGAAGTTTGCCTCAGGTAAAGTCGGTATTTAACTGTGGTTTATTTTTCCAAGGAGGAGCAACTGATGGGAATGAAGATGACCACAAGGGTATGCATGCAGCTATTGAGCAGTGTGTGGACTTCATCTCGGAAGAAAAGAAGGAAGCAGGTATAAGGCACTTGACATTATGGGATATTCCTCTGAATTGCAGGGAGACAATTTCTCTGTTTGGATCCCAGAAGCTTCTAGATTGCTGAAATAATCAGCCAAGAGGCAAGATGGTCCTGAACTAAGAGTTTTTCTTCTGAATAAATGCTTAGACAATCTGTGTGTCCCCAGAATGATTGATGGAGCAACTGCTGATGGGTTTAATGACTCCATTGAGCACCAAATCCAAACTTTCTGAGCTGGAGTTCTCCATGGTTCCAGAGCTCTCCAAGCTGCTAGACTTCTACCTCAGGAAATTGAAGATGTGTGGACTTCAACTCCCAGAATTCCCCAGCCAGCTATCCTGGCTGGGGAATTCTGGGAGTTGAAGTCCACATATCTTGAAGCTACTGTGATTGAGAAATGTTATACTCCAGTGGCCCCCAACCTTTTGGGCACCAAGGACTAGTACTGTGGAGAGAGGTTTTTCCGCGGACTGAAGGGAGTGTGGTTTTGTATGTTGCCTGTATCCCATGTATGGGGCTTCACTTGTTTGCATGGCCCGGTTTCTGGCATGTCATGATCCGGTGCTGGGATCCTTGTGGTACTCTATTTGCCCTTACTGTATATGTTCTAGTTCCATGTGGTCACACCTGGGTGCTAACAGATGCTCTTCTTTATACCTAATATATTCTTCCTTGTTTGCTTGTCATCCAAGGAACTTGTATAGCTTGAAAGGATCTCCGGGAACTAATCTAGGCCAAATCAGAAGTAGAAACAGGTGTGGCACTGCATCCTTTCAGCGGCTTTGCACTCATTTGCACACTCTGATTCAGATGACTCTGAGGATACAGTGAAACCCCCAAGTGGCCTCAATGACTCTCAGAGAGCTAAGAGCCAGATGATTGATTGCAAAGAATATAAATCCTTCCATTTTCCACCAGTCAGTTAGAACTGAAAAAGCTTCTGGGATGGGAAGTGAAATGTTTTCAAACAACAACAACAACAAAAAACCCCAAGAAAGTCCAGTTGCTTTTTAGCAAAAGTATCTTTGGGGCAACCATGACCTGGATGATTGCGAATCTCCAAAGACAAATAATACTGTATTTTACGAGCACAGCATGTGTCACATCAAGTGGTGCAGTGGACTAGAGAAGGAGCTCTTGCCTCACAATCAAGAAGCTGTGTGTTCGATCTCAGGTAGAGGCAAATGTTTCTCTCTCTGGGCACAATGAGAATAGATCTGCTGAACAAAGCTCCACATTGGCGACAGGAAAGGCATCCGGCCATTAAACACTCAGCTCCATTCAATTGCCCAGATTCCACCCCACAAGGGATTATGGGGTCGTTAAAAGAAGATGATGATGATGATGACAGGGTGAGTCATATCACTGAGGTGACTGAGGCACCTTTTACAAGCAGGTTCCACATTGCCTTCCAGATGATGCTCACTGTTACCTCTGGGCAGCCACAGATAGCCGGGCCCTGGCAAGACATGCTGAGAGACTTTCTTTAGCCACATCTGGAGCACAGCAAGCTCCCTAGTAATTCAGAAGCTTCTGTTTACTTATCTGCCTTTTTGAAGTTATGGTTTGTGGTCTGGACCTCAAGGACAAGCTACTGAAATAATTAGAGATACCATTCCAAAGCTCATCTTGAAGAATGTATTTATGAAACCAACTCACTTTGGATTAATCAAGCAGGACACAAATGTTTGAGCTGTTGAGAACTGTTTATTTAACAGGATGTTAAATACAGCTGAGAGAAAGGGAGGAGGAGGAAGAAAAAAACTGGCACCCTTTCTGGTCACACCTATGTTTAATTGCAATAAGGGGTGCTTTGAGAGGCCATGAAACTGGGTGTTAATACAAGATAATACATTTCTAAGCTTTGTGGGAAGGAAGGTCTTTTTAGAAATGCAATAAAAATAAATTATAATGACATATGATCTTTTCCTTTGTAGGGACCCAACCCAACGTAAGGGTCAAAAACTCAATTACCTGGATTATCCTCATACTATTTATCATTCAGATTGCGGGCTTGGTAACCACCATATTCGTTTTTACAAGTGAGTGACACACTCGTGTTCCATATCGATCGATCCAAGTTTCATCCTTTTTTAGAATAACTTACCATAGCTGCTTCTCAACTTACAACCATTCATTTAGCGATTGTAAGTCGAGGACCTTTGAGAAAGAAAATATCCCAATCCTGGATCACCCACTTTAAGTGTGTGAAGAAGGCCCAGTGTTCAAGGCAGCCATGTCTTCCGTTCAGACCCTATGGCAGTGATGATGAAACTTTTTCTTATGGTGTGCCGAAAGCATGCGCTTACTTTGCAATATATAAAGTATATATAAAGTATATATTTACTTTGCAATATACACATTGGGGAGGTTAATTTATGAAAATGTTGGTTATTCCTTTGTTTCTCTTTCTTACTCCGGAGAACATCCCTCATAATCAGTGGTGGGGATCAAAATATTTTACTACCGGTTCTGTGGGCATGGCTTGGTGGGCGTGGCAGGGGAAGGTTACTGCAAAATCTCCATTCCCTCCCCACCCCACTAACCTGCTTTGCAGCTCCATTCTCCTGTGCAGGGNAGGGCAACAAAAGAAGACCCAGCCAATCAGCTGGGACTTAGGAGGCAGAGAATAGATGGGGGTGGGGCCAGTCAGAGGTGGGATTTCCTGGTTCTCCGAACTACTCAAAATTTCTGCTACTGGTTCTCCAGAACCGGTCAGAACCTGCTGAATAGCCACCTCTGGCTCATAATGCAAGCAGACAGTGGCTTCGTGCAGGGGACTGTTCATTGCTTTTCCTGCATTGTCGTTCGGTGGAAATCTCACCCAGGAAGCCCAACAGACCATGGTTGGAATCCAAGCAACCATTTTATTTTGGAATCTGTGAATTTTGCACAGAGTTTGGAGAATATCAAAGCGAGGCAAATCCTCGTTTAAATAAATATTTTTGTAACTGGGAAGGAAGGAATGTGAATGGACTTTAATGATTCTGGTTCAGGAAAATTGCTGGACTCCAGCAGCTGTTTATCTGGCCTGCCTCCTTATCAGACATCTGTGTCAAACTAAGGTTCATGAAAGGGAGGTTAAGACACTGTCTGTCTCAAAATAAAACTGCCCAGAATTACACTACTTAAGGAGGAAGTCTTAAAATCCACTTTAATCACAAATAAAAATTTGCAGCAACTGATTTTTATTATTTTTTATTTTTGGAAAATTGAGCCCCAAATACTCACTTTTAATGACTATTCCTAGCTTCCCAGGATCTTAATTTGACACAATAATTTATTTGTTTATGTAATAATTTCTTTATTTAGTTGATACAAGAAGTTATTTCTCTTTTGCTCTGACGGTGTGTACTTTTTTTCCACCCTGTAATGAGATCATTTTGGGGGAAGAATAGCTGCACGCTTCCAAAATATACGGCGACGTTAGTGTTCAAATACAGGTAGTCCTTGACTTACAACAGTTCATTTAGTGACTGTCCAAAGTTACAATGGTAACTTACAAAAGTGACTCATGACTGTTTTCCATAGTTGCAACCTTTGTAGCATTCCCATGATCATGGGATCAAAATTCAGATGCTTGGCAAACTGGTTCATACCTACAATGGTCGGAGTGTCATGTGATCCTCTTTTGGGACCTTCTGACAAGCAAGGTCAATGGGGAAGCCAGATTCACTTACTAACTGATCAACCGCAGTGATTCACTTAACAAAGGTGGCAAGAAAGGTCGTAACATGGGGCAAAATTCACTTGACAAATGTTTCCCTTAACAACATAAATTTTGGGCTCAACTGTGGTCGTACGTTGTAAGAGGACTACCTGCAAAAATATTTCCTTAATTCTGTAATAATAACAACAATGTGGCAAAAGAAAGCAAATATATAGTACCATTATTGAGTGGAAGCCAGAGGTGGCATTCAGCAGGTTCTGACCAGTTCTGGAGAACCGGTAGTAGTTCGGAGAACCGGCAAATGCCACCTCTGGCCCCGCCCCCACCTATTTTCTGCCTCCTGAGTCCCAGCTGATTGGCTGGGTCTTCTTTGGTTGCCCTGCACAGGAGAACGGAGCTGCAAAGCAGGTTAGTAGGGCGGGGAGGGAATGGAGATTTTGTAGAAATCTTGCCCTGCCATGCCCACCAAGCCACACCCACAGAACCAGTAGTTAAAAAAAATGAATCCCACCACTGGTGGAAACCCAAACAACTCTTAAATATCATCAGCACTGACAACATCTCTGCCGCTTTACTTGGAACAGTGACAGAATATCTGTAATATCCTCAGATGCCTTCAAACCACATCTACCTATCTGATGTCCTTGAGAAGGACCCAATAGGCATCTTATCCAGTCTAAACATCTGGCTGACCTTGAAATGAGCTATGATAATAATCTATTTCCCCCTCTTTGTTCTTACTCCTCAGTGGTTGTCCTTGCTTACAACCAAATGTAAATCAAACCCTATGTTAGGTCTGTTCAATCAATTGCAGTTTTTTTTTTAATAAAAAAACCCCTTCATTTAATGCAAGGGTCTTCAAACTTGGCAGCTTTAAGTCTTGTGGACTTCAACTCTGAGAATTCCTGAGCTAACATGACGAGAGGAGGAATTCTGGGAGTTGAAGTCCACAAGTCTTAAAGCTGCCAAGTTTGAAGACCCCTGGTTTAGTGTAATGGGTAGTCAACCTGACGACCGATGGAACTATATGACTTACGACCACAATTGAGCCCAAAATTTCTGTTGTTAAGACATTTGTTAATGAGCTTTGCCCCATTTTACAGCCTTTCTTGCCACCATTGTTAAGTGAATCACTGAGGTTCTTAAGTGAGTAACACAGCTGTTAAGTGAATCTGGCTGCCTCCTTGACTTTGCTGATCAGAAGGCCACAAAAGGGGATCTCAAGGGACACAGCAACCGTCATAAGTACGAACTTGTTGCCAAGCATCTGAATTTTGATCACATGGCCATGGGGATGCTGCAAAGGGTTTCCCCCCCCCCTTGCATCCTCGGGAAGGTGGGCGGCAATGGCTTGGATGTTGGTGGGGCACTTCGTATCGGGAGACCTTCCGCCACCGTTGTTATCCCTTCTCCCCGTGCTGACACTGGATTTGGCACAGCCACGCAGCATTTGGCGCAGCCATGCGGGGCCGGCCAAGGCTCCTCCCTGCAACCCGGGCCCGGCAGAGACACTCGGCTTCAGGCACTCCTGTCACCGCCTTCCCGGGCATCGTTCGAAGGCAAAGCCCATTCTTTTAAAAACGACGCCCTACTACCGGTATGACAAAGCCTCCCCTGCCCGAGAGGGCAGCCCAACCCCATGTGGGGAGGTGAATCTCCTGGGGCTGTAGCGCAAGATCGGCCCACCCGGGAGAAGCACCCAGCCGCCATCCCTGCCTGGCGCCGAGCAGAGCACGAAGAGCTTCACCTGGAGCGTCCAGCGCAGCTGACAGGCAGGCCCTCCTGCTCAGTGATGGAGCTCTGGCCAAGGCAGCAAGCGCATCCCTGCTGGGCCCTCTGGTCATCCCACCAGGGCCGCGCGTAGCCAGCGGCGGCTGGGCAGAGCCGGGAAAGCGAGCTGCGGCCAAGTGAAAGAGCCAGGCACAACCCAAGCTTGCCTTCTTTCCAAGTCCCTCCAACCCGACCCTGAAGGGCCACCGGGAGAGGCCACCCGAGGCCAGTGATAGCACCCACCCATCCGTAGACAGGAGGCAAGGCGACGGCCGGGCTGCATCCTCCTCTGAGCTGAGCCCTGCCTGATTGCCCTCTGCCTGATGCCTGTGCTGCTGCCACAGTTTGGAGCTGCCAGCGCGTTTGGAGATGTGTGGGGATGGGGACGGGCTGGGCATGGGTGGAAAGAATGGGCGGCATTTGGGCTTTCTCCACTGGACCTTGCCGGCCAGGGAAGCAGTGCTGCTGTCGCCTTGCCTCCCTGTCCACGATGGGTGGGTGCTATCACTGCCTCAGGCAGCCTCTCCCAGTGGCACTTTTGGGGTGGGGCTGGAGAGACTTGGGAAGCCAAGCTCAGGTCATTTTGAGCTCATTTGCTTGGCAGGCGGACGTGCACCCACGGCTCGCTTTCCCATATCTGCCCAGCCCGCCCGGCCTCCAGCGTGGCCCTGGCAGGATGAGCGGAGGGCTCGGCGGGGAGGCGGGGAGGAGCCTGGCAGGGGGTGCTCATTGCCTTGGCCAGATCTCCACCGCCAGGCTAGACAGCTTACCTTGAAGCTGCGCTGGGCGCCCCAGGCGAAGCTCTTGCCCTCTGCCCGGCGCCAGTGTGCAACAAAAGTACTTCGCCAGGCAAAGCCCCCCCCATTCCCCCCCATTTTGCATGTTTTAATATGGGCCTTAATTTGGGGGGAGGGGCTTTAATTTCATTTTATGGCTATAAAACTATTAGGGGAGGCGTATTGTTGAGAAACAGTATATAATATATATATATATATATATATAATATATATATATATATTATATGTGTGTGTGTGTGTGTGTGTGTGTGTGTGTGTGTGTCTGTCTGTGTGTTGTGTGGTGTTCTGTCTGTGCTGTCTGTGTGTGTCTGTCTGTCTGTCTGTCTGTGTGTCTGTGTGTGTGCTGTTCAGGGTTCCTTCGGGTATTATCCCACGTCATTGTAGTGCTTTTAAAGTTGTAGCAACGTTTCAGCAGAATCTCATCTGCCATCATCAGGCTTCTGTATGGAGTTCGTCTGTGAGTCCAATACAATTACAGAAGCCTGATGATTGGCAGATGAGATTCTGCTGAAACGTTGCTACACTTTAACAGCACTACAATGACGTGGGATATATACCTGAAGGAAGCTGAAATAGCACACATGTATAAAGTAAATGTAAGTACCCGTGAAAACTTAAAAAAACACATATATATATATATATATGTATATGTTATACTGTTTGATGACCTTTGCTATTATAATAATGTGAATAGTGTTGATATATGTCCAAGGATCACCATGTTCAAATGTTTTTAAATGTAATTTAATTAAAAAAAATTGTTTAATAGTGAGGCAATAAAATGAAATGAAATTGCATGTAGGCCTTAATTTACAAGAATTTGTTCAGTGACCATTCAAAGTTAAAACAGCACTGGAAAACGGGACTTATGACCATTTTTCACACTTACGACCATTGCAGCATTCCCCGTGGTCACGTGACCAAAATTCAGATGCTTGGCAACTGACTCACCTTTATGACGGTTGCGGTGTCCCGGGGTCATGTGATCATCTTCTGCAACCTTCTGAGAAGCAAAGTCAATGGGAACTCAGATTCCCTTAACAACTATGTCACCAACTCAATACCTGCAGTGATTTGCTTAACAACTGTGGCAAGAAAGGTCATAAAATGGGACAAAACTCACCTATCAGAAATTTTGGGCTCATTTGTGGTTGTGAGTTGAGGACTACTTGTATGTGGCTCTTAAACTTCAGAGCTTTCAGAATTGTCCCTTTCTAATTATGTATAGGGTTTGTCTTTGTTTGTTTTAATTAAAAAACACTTACAAGTCTTTCAACAGCCTCAAAATTTAATTAAATAAATACATATTCCAATTAGAATTTTACTGTGCTTTAATGTACAGTTAAAGCATTAAGTTAATATTGAATACATTTAAATGTAATTACTAATTAAAGTAATAAATGCTTTCTAGCTGCTATAGGCTAGATCAGGGGTCTTCAAACTTGACAGCTTTAAGACTTGTGGACTTCAACTCCCAGAATTCCTCCTCCAGTCAGTCATATTAGGTCAGGAATTCTGGGAGTTGAAGTCCACAAGTCTTAAAGCTGTCAAGTTTGAAGACCCTTGGGCTAGATGGTTACGAGTGACCACCTTTACCAGACTTTACCCAGGGGAGACAAGCTAAATGACAGCTGAGACAGCAAATGGAGAATATCAGTTCAACCAACCACAATGCATCCTTTGATGTCATAGGATAGGACATCTTTCTAACTTGTTGCATATTAATGGTTATCAGGGCAACATCAAAATCCATTAACACAGACTTATTTTCAGTTGCATTATCTTTCTCCAGATGTCTGGACTTTTTATAATTCCCAGGAAGATCCTATGTCTTGTAGCACTAATCATGATTAGGAATTATGCTCCAGCACATTTGAAGGATAATAAATCGGAATAAAATTGAACTCAACATCCTAGGGGAGAGGTGAAGGAGAGCATCAAAACAGCAGCAACTTTTTCTGCCATCTCCTTTATGTCCCGTGTTTCTAAATCAGTGTTCCCCAAATTTAGCAACCTTGTTCAAGGCTTAGCAGCCAGGTATGTGGACCAACTCCCAGAATTCTCCTCAGTGGCCATGTTGAATGTGGAATTTGGGAGCTGAAGTTCATACACCTACCGTAGAAATTCACTAAGTTGAGAAACATTCCTCTAAATCAGGGGTGGGGAACTATGGCCCTTTTAGGTCTTGTGGGCTTCAACTCCCAAGAGTTCCTGAGCCAGCCACGCTGAGGAATTCTGGGAGCTGAATCCCACAAGTGATAAAGGGGCCATAGTTCCCCACCTCTGTTCCCAGATAGAGGGCTGAGAGGGTAATAATGTATTAAATCATGTGAATTTGTATTTTCAGAAGCTCAACCTCAGTTGCCTTCTGCTGCTGCCACCGCTTCCTGTTGCCCAACGGGCTGGCACATGAACCAAGGGAACTGCTATCATGTTGTGGAAACCCAAGAGAGCTGGAATGCTAGTCAGAACCGTTGTCTCTCCCTTGGGGCCACCTTGGCTGTTTTTGGGGATCTAGAGAAACTGGTAAGAGAAGAATCTGTCAAAATTGATATCTGCAGTTTTGCTCAAGCAGGCCTTCCTAGTGGCTATCCTTTCACCATTTTATGAAAGAAGAACTTGCCATTATATCTCCAGGATGCTTGAGGGATTTAAATCTTTTTCCAGTGTTGAGAAGATGTGCCTTTATTCTCTGTACCCCAGGAGCAGATTGTGTAATTCAAAACAATCAGGACACTGGATTTTCTGCAGAAAATTCTGTTATTCTGGATAAAACGTTGACAGGAATAGCCAACAATACCCTATAGGCTCAAGATCCAGATGATTCTTGACAGACTTGAACACTGGACACGAACCAAAAGAAATTCAGTATGGAAAAAAGTAAAGTCTTACACTTAGGCAAGAAAAAATATAGATACATATAGATTGGGAGAAATTAGGCTAATAGCAGTAACTGTGACAGGTATTTTAGGGCCTTGGTGGACAACTAGCTAAATATGAGCCAGCAGTGTGCAGCAGCAGCCAAAAAAGCTAATGCAATCCTAAATTGCATTAAAAGATGGATATAATCAAGATCAAGTGAGGTACTAATACCACTCTATAAAGCCTTAATAAGACTACACCTAGATTACTGCATCCAGTTTTGGTCACCATGTTATAAAAAAGATGTTGAGACTCTATAAAAAGTGCAGAGAAGAGCAACCAGGATGATTAGGGGACTGGAGACTAAAACATACGATGAACGGTTACAGGAACTGGGCCTGGCTAGTCTAGTGAAGAGAAGGACCAGGGGAGACATGATAGCAGTCTTCCAATATTTGAGGGGCTGCCACACAGAGAGGAGGAAGGGGTCAAACTATTCTCCAAAGCACCTGAAGGCCAGACAAGGAATAATGGATGGAAACTGAACAAGGAGAGATTCAAGCTAGAAATAAGGAGAAATTTTCTGACAGTGAGAACAATCAACCAATGGAACAGAAATTGCCCTTGGAAGTTGTGGGAGCGCCATCACTTGAGACTTTCAAGAAGAGATTAGACTGCCATTTGTCAGAAATGGTGTCAGTTCTTCTGCTTGGGTGGGTGGGGGATTGGACTAGATGACCTACAAGGTCCCTTCCAACTTTGTTGTTCTGTTATATGTATGTACATGCATATGCATGAAGAGTGATGATGGAAGAAGCACTTATGTCCTTCTGCGGAGTGCAGAGCTCAATTTCCAAAATGTTCTGAAACGTATAGTATTTTTTTTTGTTTTTTAAATAAAAAACAAACAGATTGGTGCCATGAATGTCAGAGAGCCCTTTAACCACTGGATTGGCCTCCACAGAAGTTCTGAAGACAGATGGAAATGGCCAGATGGGACTCTATTCAAAAACATGTAAGTTCTTCCTATCATTGGATACTGAAAACCTATCGCCTCAATGAAATCTCCAAAAAATCATTACAATATGGCTCTTTAGGCAGATGTTTGTGGGTGAGGAAAGATAATAGTAACCAGCAAGCATAAACATGTGAGGTTAGATGTTATAAAAGACCTGCCTCTGGTCTATCACAAAGAGCTCAGAGGTTCTGGACTGGAATGGCATATAAACTGGAGGGAGGGAGAAAATGAAGTTTCCAAGGTACAAAAAGAAATTTAGATTGGTTCCAACTGTGTTTTCCTCATCCATCCACCCACCCACCCACCCATCCATCCTTTCAAGAAGAGATTGAACTGCCATTTGTCAGACATGGTGTCGGGTCTCCTGCTTCAACGGGGGGTTGGACTAGATGACCTACAAGGTCCCTTCCAACTCTAATTATCTGTTAATCCATCCATTTATTCACTGACTCAATCTCTTTGAAGATTCTCCAGTAGGCAACTGGATTTTCTTGGTTTGTTTTTTTGCCCCTTGAAAACATTTTGCTTCTCATGCAAGAAGCTTTTTCAGTTCTGAAGTCCAAAATTCAGATGCTTGGCAACTGACTCATGTTTATAATGGTTGTAGTATATACGGGACTCACATGATCAAATTTTGCCACTTTCTTATAAGCAAAGTCAATGGGGAAACCAGATTCACTTAACAACTGTGTGATTCACTGAACAACTGCAGTGATTTCCCTGAATAACGGTGGGAAGAAGGGTCGTAAAACAGGGCAAATTTACTTAAAGAAGTGTTTCGCTTAACAATGGGAACATTGGGGTCAATGACAGTTGTAAATCAAGGGCTATCTCTACTCTGAGAATGCCAGCTCTTGTTAGTGCATTCTTCTCCCAGTGTGTCTCGGTGGCTCTCAGTGGTGGGCTTCAAATAATTTAACAACCGGTTGTCTGCCCAGTTGCTGGGTGGGCATGGCCATGGTGGACGTGGCCTAGTAGGCCTCCTGCACCATTCTCAAGCAAAAACGGGCTGTAGAGGGCCTGTTTTCGACCTCCCTGTGCTCTGGAGGCTCTCTGGAGGCCAGAAATAGGCCCATTTTCACCCTCCACAAGCCTCTGGGAGGCCCATTTTCCACTTCTCCAGGCTCCCTGCGCACCCTACACTTACCTGGGATCCAAAACGGGCCACGTGGCGACTCCTGGGAGGGGAGGGGCAGTGTAGGGTGTGGCCAGCCGGTCGTCGGAACTACCGGTTTGCCATACCGGACGTAAAATTAACATCCAGTTTGCCCGAACCGGTGCAAACCGCCTGAAGTCTATCTACCCTTGCCTCACTGAAGTCCTTTGGATAAGAAATACAACTTTAGGGAAACCCTTTGCAAGAAAATTACAAATGCCAGGACCTTTCTATATTGCTTTGCAGCTTCGAAGTGGAGGGAGACGGTGGTTGTGCTTACTTGAAGAACGGAGCTGTGAGCAGCGCCGATTGTGCCATCTGGAAGAAAGGACTGTGCAGCCTGAAAGGGTTAATGAACCACAAACTTTGCAGGGCAACATGACCTCTAAAGAATTCCTTCTGGAAAAAAAAAAGAGAGAGTTGGAGCCCTTCACTGTGTGTGTGGGCGTGCACGCAACAGGATAAATTTCTGTGGGTGGCCTTTTTCATCCATGCAGGACATAAACGTTATTTTACACAGGATATAAAACTGCAAAAACTGACTAGACTGGGAAAAAACAAAGTGATGTAAGACAAGATCTTATGCGTAAAATTCCAACAAAGGGGGGGGGGGCTGTGGGGTTATACCCAACGGAACGGTAGGATTTATCCAATTTGAGGGAGAACAAACACCCCTTGAATTTAGAAGTATTTTACTCCCAGGTAAATTAGAAGTCTATTTTGAGATTACACCCATGCTGTGTGTTTTGGTACATTTGCTCTCTAGCTGGATTGAGAGTGCTCTGCTACCTCACTTTTTTTTTTCTCTTTAGTTAAAAAGGATGCAGATTTGGAGAAGAAATACCTTAGAACCCATTTAGAACTTAGTCCATTTTGAATAATTGTGTGGGCAGACTATGCTAAAACGAGTCAGGGTAGATGGTAATTCAGTGTGTTGTAGGACACGCAGCTGTCAGTTTTGCATGTGGTGTGAACTAGATTATCAAGCCTTAGTACTGTTTGTATGGCATGTAATACATTGGGTGACCCCACCAAGAGGCTCAAAATCTTTTAAATCTACCAAAGCAATCCCTTAATTGTAAAATCTCATTGTCCTGATGCTTCAGACTTGGAGCCCAAACATGAGGAGTAACCTCATGTTTCAGCAACAGAGAATTGTAAATCATCATGTAATCAACTCAAGCTTCTCCATGTAGGGAGAAGACTTCTGCCCTTTTCCATAAAGGAGCATCCAACATAGAATAACAATATTGGAAGGGACCTTGGAGGTCATCTAATCCAACCTCCTGCTCAGGCTGGAAACCCTATACCATTTTAGACAAATGTTTGCCCAGGCACTTTTTAAAACTTCCAGTGTTGGAGCATTCACAACTTCTGGAGGCAAGTTGTTCCACTGATTCATTGTTCTCACTGTCAGGAAATTTATCCGTAGTTCTAGGTTGCTTCTCTCCTTGATTAGTTTCCACCCATGGTTTCTCGTCCTGCCTTCAGGAGGCTTTGGAGATGGACTTGACTCCCTCTTCTTTGTGGCAGCCCCTGAGATTTGGAAATACTGCTGTCATGTCACCCCACTAGTTCCTTCCTTTCATCAAACTAGACATACCCAATTCCAGCAACCGTTCTTCATGTGTTTTAGCCTCCACTCCCCTAATCGTTTTTGTTGCTCGTCTCTGCACCCTTTCTAGAGCCTCAACCTCTTTTTTACATCGGGGTGACTGAAACTTTCCATCCATTGCTTCTTGTTCTGAAGTTGTTCCATGTTCAGAACATAGAAACTGAAACTCTTTATCCTTTCTGCCAACCCATTACTTAGACACCAATATCCCTTGGGCAGGGGAAATCAATGTGATCTATGGCAAGAATGCACCAGCAGAAGCAAACAACAGTTTCGCAATGTCGGACAACTGGTAACGGAGCACCAGACGGGTGTTCTCAGTCTGTACCCTTTGAGTCTAGCAGAGGGAACATTTTCTAGAAGCTTAAGCCAGTCTGGCAGATGGTGTTCCTGTCTCATATTCAGGCATTGAGGGCATAGTTGCAGTACGGAGGGTATCGGTTACTCTGGCACACAAGGATGCCCAACAAGATAAGTTCGACATGCAAACGCTGCCAAGGAGAAGAGAGTTGATAACAACAGCTCTGCCAAATGTCTGCCTCAGTCTTTCTTCGGCGTGTAGTCTTTCTTCGGCATATGCCTGAATGGGTTGCCCATGAAGCAGGAAGGAGCAATTCCAGATTTAAGATGGCCTGTGGGCCTTATTGAATAGGAAAATATGTGGCATGGATGTCAGGCGGGGGTGGGCTTCTGGAGATTAGCAGGGGTTTGGGAGAGCCCCTAGTTAAGATTCTGCACAGTTCAGAGAACCACCAAATCCCACTCCTGGCTGGTCCCAATGACCCCTCCCCTCCTATGAATCCCCACGTGGCCTGTTTTAGATGCAGGTGAGTGCAGGGCACACGGGCCTCCCAGAAGTTTGGGAAGGCCGGAAATGGGCCCATTTCTGGCTTCCAGAGAGCCTCTGGAGCCCAGGGGGGGCATTTTCACCCTCCCAGAGGCTCGAGGAAAGCTTCCAGAGACAGGGGAGGGGAAAATGCCTCCCCCTCTGTGGTGCAGGAGCAGGGGTGGGATTCTACCAGTTCGCACCTATTCGCTAGAACCAGTTATTATCATTCTAAGCAGTTCGGAGAACCGTTGTTAGAAGAAATTACTGGCCTAATCCTGTAAGGAAGGCAGGAAGGAAACATTCTGGTGTTGCTTACAGAAACTGCCTCTCCGTTGACCCTTATTACATTCTTGGCAGGACTAGACTTCCTGTCTCTGGAACTTCTCTGGAGTTTTTTTCCCCCTTCTTTGCTGGTACTTTGCTTGTGTGGAGTGACCATTCAAAGTTACAATGGCACTACAAAAGTGACTTATGACCATTTTTTACACTTACAACTATTGCAGCATCCCCACAGTCATGAGAGGCCAGGGGAGGAGATGCGTGCCTCGATGTGAGTGATATTGAATTGGCCACACCCAGCCAATAACATGACCACCAAGCCATGTGCACCCAGTCACATGACCACCAACCCACACCCACCACCTAACCCACGACCACAGAACCGGTTGTTAAAAATTTTGAATCTCACCCCTGTGCAGGAGGCCGACTAAGCCATGGTCAACATGGCCATACCAACCAAGCAACCAGGCAGAGAACACTTTGCTAAAAATTTTTAAGCCCACCCTAACGTCAGGTGAGTGTATCTGATCTTGTAGCTCACAAAAGAGAAAGAGAGTCAAACCAAGGCAGAAGGGAAGATGGATCACCTTCGAATATGTTGGTCTAACCCGGTATTACTCAACCTTGGTGACTTGAAGGTGTGTGGACTTCAACTCCCAGAATTCCCCCTAGGATAAGTGTATCCTACTTATGTTTGGCTCTGACCTTTCTCTCCCCTTTGCTTCAGGCCCACAGATTACACACTGATGTGTGCGTACACAAACACACGCACACACACAAACACGGATACCAGATTGTCTCTGAGGGAAAATGATCCCTGGTAGAAAAACCATGACCCAAACTCATTACGAAAGACTTGGAAAGAAGCTAGCTAAATGCATAAAGGGTTTGGGTTGTTGTTGTTTTTTAGGTTTTAAAAAGATAAAGCCATATTAGCACATCTTGAGGCAGTCCTCAACTTATAACCATTCATTTAAGTATTGTTCCAAGTTAAGAATGGCAGTAAAAAAAGTGACTGATGACTGTTTTTCACACTTAATGGCCATGCAGCATCCCCATGTCATATGACCAGAATTTGAGTACTTGGCAACCGGTTCATATTGATGATGATGTCAGTGTCCTGGGGTCATGTGATCAACTTTTATGACCTTCTGACAAGCGAAGCCAATGGACTGATTCACTTAACAGCTGTGGGAAGAAAGATCGTAAAATGGAGCAGAACTCACTTAACAACTGTTTCCTTTAGCAACCAAAATTTTGAGCTCAATTATGGCCATAATTTGAGGATTACCTCTATTCAGGAAAGAATAAATGGGATTTTGGTTTTTTGGAACTGCTAAAGGTACACCTTATTGTTCATGCTGGGGCTAATTTTTTTGTAATATAGAAGACAGGACACCCTTTGGTCACTCAAAAACAACAACAACCCTCTCCCCTGGTTAAAAAAATTGTGACCTTTTTAGAGGGGGTATCTTGAAATGGCTGTCATCCAAACAGGCTGAAACTTTTAGAAAATCTTTAGAATACTTCATCTTATTGCACAGTTGTGGAAGCCTAGAGGAACTGTTGGATGAATTAGATTTGCATCTTTGCCTTTACCTGACAGCAAATTCTCAGAAGACCACATAATGGATTTTGCGGCCCAGGTATGATTGCTCAACAGTTTGGTTGATTTGGCTTAATGGAGTTTCAGAATCCAGCCATTTTGGTCTGTAAACCATGATTCATGACCTATCCTGGAAAGCCAGCCAAGTGCGTTTTAATCAGTTTAGTACAGTGGTGGGGTTCAAATTTTTTTTAGTACCGGTTCTGTGAGCTTGTTGGGCATTGCATGGCTTGGTAAGCATGGCAGGGTTAGGGATGTTGCAAAATCTCTGTTCCCACCCCACTCTAGGGGAATGATACTATAAAATCCCCATTCCCTCCCCACCCCACTAACCTGCTTTCCAGCTCCATTCTCCTGTGCAGGGCAACCAANACTCTAGGGGAATGATACTATAAAATCCCCATTCCCTCCCCACCCCACTAACCTGCTTTCCAGCTCCATTCTCCTGTGCAGGGCAACCAAAAATACTCAGCTGATCAGCTGGGACTCAGGAGGTAGAGAATAGATGGGGGCAGGTCCAGTCACAGGTGGGATTTGCCGGTTCTTTGAACTACTCAACATTTCCGCTACTGGTTCTCCAGAACTGGTCAGAACGTGCTGAATACCCCCTCTGGTTTAGTAATATTCTGTTTAATAAGGCCACAAGTACCTGAGCTTACAAAATGGTAAGCCGGGATTAATGTATGAACCCAGCCATTGACATGAGAGGGGGTGTTTACACATGCTAAGCTATGGATTGTGGAACTGTGTAATTTACTGAGGGCTTCACATATATTAACACAAAAACCATGGCTTATACCAGTGGTGGCTAACCTTTTTGGGCTCCTGTGCCAAAAATTGTGCACTCGTGTGCCAGTGTGCCAGCACCCAGAAGGCAATGTGTGTGCTCCTCCACCCCCTGTGCATGCACACGCAATCCCTCCCCGCCACTCCCTTAACTGCGCTGCACCTCACAGCTGATTTTCAGCCAGTTTGAGATCATTTTCAGGCTCCCAAAGACATGAGGAAGGCTTTTACGGAGGCCTGTTTAGTCACTTCCGGTATTATAGGAAGTGATGAAACGGGCCTATTATTCAGCCTGCAAAGCTTGCAGAGGCTTTTTTCAAGCCTCTGGGAGGCCAAAAAAGGCTTCAAACCAGCCGAAAAATCAGCAGTGAGGTGCGCACATGCGCAGTGAGGTAAGTTTGCCTGTGGCTCGCGTGCTGGAACAAATGGCTCTGAGTGCCACAGGTTCGCCATCACGGGCTTATACATTACAGCGGCTAAATGTGTAATGTCTGTTAAGCTACAGAAAAAGCAAATAGAGACTTTCACTAGCAGAACAAAACAGAATAACAGAGCTGGAAGAGACCTTGGAGGTCTTTTAGTCCAGCCCCTGCTCAAGCAGGAGACCTAATATCATTCCAGTCTCTTCTTCAAAGCCTCCAGTGTTGGAACACCCATGACTTCTGAAGGCAAAACGTTCCACTGGTGTATTGTTGTCACTGTCAGGAAATGTCTCCTTAGTTCTAGGCTGCTTCTCTCCTTGATCAGTTTCCATCCATGGTTTCATGTCTTGCCTTCTAGTGCTTTGGAAAATAGCTTGACTCCCTCTTCTTTGAGGCAGCCCCTCAAATACTGGAACACTGCTATCATGTCACACCTCCCCCCCCCCCCGTCCAGTGGTTCATTTAAAAAAAAAATTTACCACTGGTTTGGTGGGCGTGGCTTGGTGGGCACACTTTGCATGTGCACACAAACCTTGCATGTGTGTGCGTGCCAAACACGCACTTTGCACAGGCTCAGAGGCGTTTTGACTCACCTGCAATCCTGCAGTCTCCCTGTCACTTCAGCAGCTGCCACGCGGCAGTCTGCTGTGCCACTCAAAGCAGCTGCGCTTCAAAAGCAGGACATAAAGGATAGTATGGGAGCCCAAGTGGGCAGGTGGGCCCAAGAGCAGACTGTCAGAGAGAGTCATTTTGGTCTCTTCGGTGCTATCGGCTCTATAGAACCAGGCCGAACCAGTAGAATACCACCACTGCCCTGGTCCTTCTTTTCACAAGACTAGCCATACCCAATTCCTTCATGTATATTAATCGTCTTTTTGTTGTTCTCTGCACTCTTTTTTATAATGTGGTGACCAATAATTAATTGGATGCAATATTTCAGGTGTCATCTTACTAAGACTTCATAAAGCAGTACCATAACTTCTCTCGTGATCTTGATTTTATCCCTCTGTTAATGCAACCTAGGATTGCACTGGCTGCCTTTTGGGGTTTTTTTTTTGGGGGGGGGGCTGTTGCCTTTGGTGGAATAATCCATGGTGGAACAATCAGGGCATGTTTTGGCTGAATGTGGTTTATTCTAAGCTACAAACCACCTACATCTGAAGGCCGCCTCTAAACCCTTTGTTGTCATGAAGATAGCAGAGCCTTGAGACTTCTCTGTATCTCTGTGAAGGATTTGTGGGAAATGAAGCCCTATCTTGAGGGATGATGGTGGATATCAGGGCATGTTTGGGTGAATGTTGTGTGAAGCTTAAAGACAGCATAGCCTTCTCTGTATCTTTTGTTGAGGCTTCCCAAATCACAGAGACTTGTTATGTCTCAACCAAGGTCATGCGAATGATTAATACTTGCCACATTTGGGTGTCTCTGGGCCCTATTTGTTCACCCTTTGGATAATCTGTATTGAAACAGGCAAACCTGACATTTAGATGGTCATGGTGATATTTACGGTAGGAGGCAGATGCTAAAGCAAGTCCTCTTTCTGCTCTGCCCAGACCAAAAATGGATGGGTGAGACAAAGGTCTCCAAATTCATTTGCAGTCTGGGAAACTCAGCAAGGCAGCTACTGAGTTTTCAGGAGCCAAAATATCAAATCTGTCAAATTGAGAATTTATTGCAGTGCGAAAGAGCAGAGTGGAGCTGTCATATGAACATTTTGCCACCAGGTGGCAGCATGTGCCAATCTTGAGATGTAGCTGGTTGTGAAAGAGATCTAGAATAAGAGAATTATATAATTCGGTATAATATGATACACTATAGACATTGTGTTTTCCATTCCTTTTAAAGAAAATCAAATAGAATCTTAGATTAGAGAAACAAAATCTCAGCATACTAGATAATTTCGATGGAAAGTTAAACTGATAGCGCTTGGAATTCTTTTTTTTTAACCTGAGTACCGGCTATCAAATCAAATATAATATAATGTTCCGATGATAAAGGTAACCTTTCATCACTTATCAAGAAACTCTGGATGGCTTGCAATATGATAAAAGTGACAATATCAGACTTTAAAACAATAAATATTAACATCCAAAAGGTTAGGACTCAGTTACAGAGACTAGCATTGATGTTACGTTTTTTGGTAATGAAACGTCTGCAAGAAAACAATCAAATTTAAACACCACCAAGGGCCTTACAGAGACAATGAATGCAGCACTTGGAGATGTGAAAGAAAATGGGAATAGAATGGGGTGAAATGATTTAAAAATTCCTTTTTTCCTATCCAAATAACCAGGCATGTGTTTTTAAAAAATTGAAACTTTCTTAGTCATGCACTGGCCATACCTTTTTGCTTTCTGCCTTCCTGAGAACTTCTTTCATACAAAGTTCCACTTCCTCAAACCTCCAGATGCTGGTAGATAAGAGTCTTCTTCCTAGAGAGTCATCATGATGACAGAAGAACATCCATCCACCTTGCTGGTAATAACCCCCTAAAATTGACCTTCCTGTTGAATCTCTAATAATGATAACAGATAACAGATAATCAGAGTTGGAAGGGACCTTGTAGGTCACCTAGTCCAACCCCCCGCCCAAGCGGGAGACCCTACACCATTTCTGACAGATGGCAGTCCAATCTCTTCTTGAAAGTCTCAAGTGATGAAGCTCCCACAACTTTCGAGGGCAATTTCTGTTCCATTGGTTGATTGTTCTCACTGTCAGAAAGTTTCTCCTTATTTCTAGGTTGAATCTCTCCTTGTTCAGTTTCCATCCATTATTCCTTGTCTGGCCTTCAGGTGCTTGAGAAAATAGCTTGCCCCCTTCCTCTCTGTGGCATCCCCTCAAATATTGGAAGACTGCAATCATGTCTCTCTTGGTCCTTCTCTTTACTAGACTAGCCGAGCCCAGTTCCTGCAACCGTTATTGAATGTTTCAGCCTCCAGTCCCTTAATCATCCTGGTTGCTCTTCTCGGTACTTTTTGTAGAGTCTCAACATCTTTTTTATAATGTGGTTACCAAAACTGGATGCAGTACTCTCAGCTTTATAGAGTGGAATTAGTACCTCACTTGATCTCAATTGTATCCCTCTGTGAGAATGGATGTGAGAAATTCTCCTTTCAATCTTTCTGTCCAGATTTCCTTGGCAGAGAAATTAGCAATCAGCTCAATTTCAGTATGAAATTGTTAGATTCTAGCCAGCCAAGATATAGACAACCATTGGTTTGGTGACCTTCAAAGCTACAAGTGGCACTGAACAAAATGACTTATGACTGTTTTTGATATTTATGACCACTGCAGGCTTCCCATAGTCATGTGATCAAAATAAATGCGGATATCTGGCAACTGTTCCGTATTTATGACGGTTGCAGTGTCCTGGGGTCATGGGATCAGCTTTTGCGACCTTCTGACAACCAAGTCTATGGGGAAGCCAGATTCACTTAACAACCAGGTTACTAACTGAACAACTGCAGTGATTCACTTAATAACTGTGGCAAGAAAGGTCATAAAATGGGGCAAAACTCACCTAACAACTGTCTTGTTTAACAATGGAAGGTTTGGGTTCAATTGTGGTCCTAAATGAATGAAAGGTATGCAGTTGTACTCCACTAGGGGACACTGATGTACAAATATGAAGTTAAATTGGGATTCATCTTTAGAAATGAATTACAAGGCTGCTAGGAAAAGCTGCCGATCATGGGCAATGCAGCCATGATCCATTGCAGAGCTTTGCAGCCCAATGGATCTGGAGGTACCAAATTAGAGAAGGATGACCAAAGAAATCACATTTCTCTTTTACATCCGGTTAAAAGAAAAATGTCTTCGTTTTGGTTTGTCACACAATCTATACATTAGCATCCACGTAAGCTTATGAAACTTCTAAACTGTGGCTTGTTCACAGCTGCTTGCCTGAAGAAGCAACAAACTGGATGGCTTTGCACAATAGACTAAGCCACAAACCATTGTGAAATGTAGTTCAACAGCATGTTCAGCCAAAAAAATGACCCACTGCGTTATACCAAAGGTGCTTTTTCAAAGAAGCAGCTGGAGTTTCTGGTTTTTCTTTGAAGACATTTCACTTTTCATCCAAAAAGTTTACTCAGTTCTGACTGGATGGTGGGGAATGGAAGGATCTATACTCCTGGCAGGCAGCTGGTCATTTGCATCCTTTTAGCCGGTGGGTTGTCAAGGTCATCTGTGTCCTCAAGGTCACCTGAGTGGTGCAAATGGGTGTGGAGCCTTCCTGGAACTGCTGAAAGGACTGTGTCGTAGACTGGAGATCGATGATGTCATATCCTTCCCCTTCTGTTGAGAGGGCTGTTCAATTTTGACATAGATGGACTCAGTGGTGGTAATCAAAAATTTGAATCTTGAGGGAATCTCCATTCCCTCTCCACTCCAGGGGAAGGTTACTGCAAAATCCCATTTCCTCCCCACTCCTGAGGGAAGGTTATTGCAAAATCTCAATTCCCCCCTCACCCTGCTAACCTGCTTTCCAACTCCATTCTCCTGTGCAGGGCAACAAAAGAAGAGCCAGCCAATCAGCTGGGACTCAGGAGGCAGAGAATAGATGGGGTTGGTGGGGCCAGAAAGAGGTGGGATTTGCCAGTTCTCCGAACTACTCAAAATTTCCACTCCCGGTTCTCCAGAACTGGTCAAAACCTGCTGAATACTACCTCTAGATAGACTCCACTTTCAAACCAGTGTTCAAAATGTGGACTTTGCTGTCTTCCAAAGAGTGGCCTTTGTCTTTTAAATGCAGGTGGACTGCTGAATCTAGTCCTGATGTGTTTGTTCTCCAATGTTGTGCCATGCATTTCTGAAGTGGCTGTTTTGTTTTCCCAATGGACAGGTCTGCAATGGCGCACAGCATTAAAGAGGCCATCCATGTCAACCTTGAACAGCTTGTCAGAAGGCCACAAAAGGGGATCACATGACCTGAGGCAGCCATCATAAATATGAACCAGTTGCCCAGCGTCTGAATTTTAATCACGTGACGATAAGGATACTGCAACAGCCTTAAGCGTGATTGTCATAAATACATGCTAAATGCCAAGCATCCACATTTTTATCATGGGACTTTGGGAATGCTTCAACAGCTGTTAAAAATGGTCACTTTGAATGGTCACTCAATGAGATGGTTGGACAACAAGGATCACAAGAAGAGATTGGACTGCCATTTGTCAGAAATGGTATAGGGCCTCCCGCTTGAGCAGGGGGTTGGACCAAATGACCTATAAGGTCCCTTCTAACTCTGATTATCTGTTATCTGTTACATGTACAAAGTTGGTTGGAAGAAGAAGTGCAACTGGAAAATTTATTCTTTGTAATTGGTGTTTAGGACTGAATTGCTCTTTTTGTGCAAAACGAGGAAAATATAACAATAATAATAGCAGTATTTGCCCTGGAGCCTCAGTCAAGAAAAACAACGTGTTTCTGGCTGTAATGGAGAATGAAATGAACCCTAAGGTATTTTAAGCTTTCTCTTGAGTTTTGTTTCCAGGATCTATCCCACCCTCCAGTGGAAAAGGATATTAGAGCCCAGAAATAGTTAATAAGTGACTTAGTTCAAAAATTTCCTTGAGGATTAATGAGGTGTGACCGATTCATAATGGGGTATGACAGAGACAAATAGCCGAGAGGGAAGAACTGATGAATAATGGGGCAATGTCTTAAAGTCTCTTTATGTAGTCTCTTAATATTGGAGTTCAAATAACAGATAAAGCCCACGTCACACTGCACCAACGGATGGAAAAAGGATGTAAAACGGAGAAAAACACTTGCCATCCGTTGGTGAACGCGATGCATCCGTTCTGTACTCACTG
>BHFT01032903.1:11486-32795 GCA_004320025.1 Laticauda laticaudata
TTTTTTTTTTTTTTTTTACAGATGTTTCATTACTCAAACTAGGTAACATCAATTTTCATCAGTTAAGTTGATTGACTGGAGTAACTGAAAGCAAATCTCATTCCATACTAGCATTCAGTTATCCTTCAAGGACAGAACCAACTTAGAACTAAAGAGAAATTTCCTGACAAGTGAGGACAGTTAACCAATGGAACAGTTTGCTTCTGAACTTGTGGATATTCCATCACTGGAGATTTTAAAGAAGAGGCTGGAAAGCCATTTGTCTGTTCAAATGCTTGAACAGGAGGTTGGATTAGAAGACTTCCAAGGTGCCTTTCAACTTTGTTATTCTGAAAATGTTACCTAGTTTGGGTAATAAAACAACTGCAAGAAGACAACCAAGCTCAGAGAGCACCAAGGATCTTGTTTCAATCCTGAACTACAAATACTGTCCTTCATTGAGTATACTATTGAGGATACTATTTTGCTGAATAAATTACAACATATTCAAAAGAGGACAATAAGGATCATTCAGATTCTGGAGGAAACAATTAAAAGATAGTACAAATGTCTGTCTTTATTGTTTACTGTAATGAATCACAAAAATGGAAGATTTTTTTCCTTTGCTGAGCCGGATGGCAAAGATAAACTCAACAGGTTAGTATAGGAATGAAGAATTTATTAAAATTAAACAAGAATTTTGGATACAAAAAGATTCTTGCTTGGAATCTCCTGAGAAGGACATTGTTATAAAGGATATTTTGCACTGGAAATGGATGAACTGAAGGATATTTTAAATTTGTAATTCTGTGGTTCTGAGTATGGTTAGACAAATATAAGTGCACCTAATAAAGGGAATGCCTGCTGAACTTCTGCCTGTCTTTTCCAATCATCTTCGGTCGAAGGAGGTAATGCTGCCCTAACATTGCCTCAAATATGATTGCATTAATAAATCACTTTAGATGCAGAGATGCAGCAGAGTGACCTTCCTTCAAAAGAAGCTACCTATTAAATGTCTGCTCCAGTCTTCCCTTCTTCTCTTCATGAACTAGTTTCAGGAAAGGGCCTTGTATATAAATACCAAGATTGGATTTTGAGGATGTGATCCTTCTTACTCTGTAAGAATAAGCATTCAAAAGAAAAAGTGGTTGAATTAATTCCCAATTCCAAAAACAGAATAGAGCTGAGAATTTTTTATGCATAATTTATGTTTCACTGAAAATCAAGGCATTTCAAATGAAACTTGTTTGTCTAAATATAAAGAGAATGTTTGTTAAACCTGTACAATTATCTTAAATATGTACTTGAAGATGCTGTGAAATAACTAAACTATTGTGTTATTTAGCCAAACATTCTTGCAGCCACCCATCTCTAGTCATCCCAGCTGAGGGAAAATAAGTTAGTTTTAATTACCATTATTTAAACATACTGAGTTATGGAACTAGTTCATTTCACCTAACTGTAGTTCAGTTAATCATAGTTCGGATATTGGATATAATGTTAACAGGCTAATTTTACTTGTTGATACCCTTACTCAGAGGAACCCAACTATTAGAAAGCCCTGCCAGATACCATTTGATTCAAATTAATGAAGACACAGAAGTGTTTCGCTCTCTCCGTTTTTCCTGGGACTGTCTTGATTGGTACAAGATAGTTTTAATACCTCTTATTTAAAATACATTCCATCCTAGACAGAGGACATAACAAATGTCTGAAGAGGAGCCTTAAGATTGGAACTTTATTCCAACTTCATTGGAACTTTAAAATGTTGCTTGGCCTCCTCCATAACCTCCTCAATAATCCCTGATTGTTCATGGGCAAAATTTACAACTCTCCACCAATTGGGGGGGATGGAGCAGTGGTGAGATTCAAAAATTTTTACTATCGGTTCTGTGGGCATGGCTTGGTGGGTGTGGTGTGGCTTGCCAGGTGTGGCTTGGTGGGCGTGGCAGGGGAAGGATACTGTAATATCTCCATTCCTTCCTACTCCTGGAGAAGGTTCCTGAACAATCCCATTCCCTTCACACCCTATTAACCTGCTTTCCAGCTCTGTTCTCCTGTGCAGGGCAACAAAAGAAGACCCAGCTGGGACTTAGGAGGCAGAGAATAGATGCGGAGGGGCCAGGCAAAGGTAGTATTTGTTGGCTCTCTGAATTCCACAAAATTTCCACTACTGGTTCTCCAGAACTGGTCAGAACCTGCTGAATATCACCTCTGGGATGGAGGGTGTTAATAACCCTAATATATTATTCAAGATGCCCTAGCATTTTCATTTACTGAATATAAAACAATCTAACCTATTTCTTAACTAAAATTAAAAGGACACAGGAGGCCAGGGAAGGAAGAGGAAGAGAAGAACTTCTGGTTATATTGTGCAATGACCATAGAATGTTAATAACATCATTAGTTAACACTTCTGTCTGAATACAGTTTGTATAACATGCTCGCTAATATCAACAATTTTGCCTAGTATTGTATTCTGTAGCCTATACCACTGAGATGTTCAAGTATTATATATTTCACTTGGTCGATGTGCAATCATGATTCATAGCAATCCCAGACATAATCTGAAAGTACCTAGTGAACCTAAGCAAAAAGTGTTTAATAAACATAGATATCCACCCTGCCTAATGTTTTTAAACAAAAATTCATTCCATCATATTTTTCCATGTTCCATACTATAGAAGAGTCATACTCCCTTTATTTTGGCCAAATTTCTCTTTCTGTAATTTGTTAAAAATCTGACAAAGATTGCCCATATATTAAATTTATTCTCATGTATTTGTCTCCCAAACTATATAACTTTGTATGTATATAACATTGACATAGAACACTGTATACATATCGACTTATTAATATACATACTATATATATATATGTATATTTGTGCTGTTTAGCTTCCTTCGGATGTGTATGTGTGTATGTGTGTGTATATATATATATAAATTTTATGTATTTATTTATTTATTTATTTTATTGGCATAAATCATGTTTCAAAATTCTGAAAGATATTTTTTTCTTTTACATTATCAGAAGGTCCAAAATAAAATTATTTAACTGATAAAATTTTGTTCAACCATATGACTTTATTATAATCAATTTCCCATAACAAATAAATATTAATTTGATACATATTAAAAATGCCAAACTGCCCCAAATTCTAGAAATTATGAAAATCCCATTAATCCTAACCTATTGTACTATTGTATAAAATACCTGGTAGAAAAAACAAAATGACACATAAATATCCAGTTGGATATTTTTCATTCACTCAGCTGTGAAATTTCATAAAGGTATTTAAAATATTCATTAGTGTTCTCATATCTAAAAGCATAATCATAAGCCTAGTGATACTTCATGGTCAGTTGTGAAAGAACCCCTTAAATATATAAAAAAGTATGCATTATACATTAAAAACCACTTAGTATAAAATGGGATCCTTTAATGGTTCAAATAGAACATTTAAGTTGGTGTAACAATATACAGACCATTCAATTGAAATTTCAAAATACTACCTACGTCTCAAAAGTTAAATCTTGAAGCTCTCAAATAATTATGCCAATGAGTCCTTTTTTCAACCTCTATTAAGGTTTTCAAAAATAAAATGAAATAAAATCAGGATAAAGTTTGCAAAACAAAATATACTTTTATTTATTATAAATTAATAACGAAAATATATTAATCCTGAAATGGTTGACAGTCTGTTCATGGTGATTATCACATAAAGAAAAGTATGTCCAATTCTTTTGTATTTTCTGTGGTGAAAAAAATACAGATGTGGTAATCAGAGACACATTTTCAGATCAAGTTGACATTTGAAATGTCTTGATTTCTGCATGCAAACCAACCTCTTAAAAGTCTTTGCATCATTACAAAATAATCACCAACCATGAGACATTTTTAAAATTAATTTCTGCTTCTTAAAAATCAAAAGCAGAAATTCCCTCAAAGGTACTTGAAATGAGAGGGCCAAAAGTGAATTTTGATTTTTTTTAACCAAAATAATTGAACACTATTAATTCTATCAATGCTAGCAACAGAAACCCTTATGTCAATCATCATGGTGAAACATTAAAATGTCTTAAGTGTAAATCTATAAATAAGTTGCAATAAGAGAGTAAGTCCTGGTTCCAGTCTCTGCACCCATGCATCAAGTCTCTATGAAAAGATTAAGTGCCAAGCTAAATAATATATTTATAAACTAAGGAATAGTTTACATTTTACAGGAATTTTGCTGCTTTTTTCAAGTAATAGCCATTAAGCAGGCTTAAAGGCAGGGTTATCCTTTGATAGGAATTTCCACAGAACACCCTTAGTTCAACCAATAGATACTCTGCTTCTAGGTGCCAAATTGGTGTTTACTTGAACTAGCCACTGCTGGGCCTTTATATTCTTCAATTAACACATACAAGATAGTTCTGCCAAAATAAAACAGTTGGAGGAAGCAGCATACCTCAACATTTGTGAGTGAGAGATTCATATTCAATATTTTGAGGTGAAACTCCTTAAAACCAACTGCTTCAATAAATATCACTTCACGTAATCCAAGCTATGGGGGGGAGGCATGACAAAGATAAATCTTACATGCATGGTGGCTTAAGAAAAACAGCCTTGATCACTACTGTACTGAAGGACTTCTATTAACTGTCACACTAACACAGACAGAGATTATAAGATTAGAGAACACTGCCCTACAGTATTGCAAATGTAGAACAAATCTTGAAAAAAAGTTAGTCTTCAGAATTGAGTTTCAATAGTTTTATACATCTTCAGAATGAAAGAAATAAAGATCAGCTAAATCTAAAATATATGTAATAGAAATAAACCACATTTTCATCTTTGAGACAAGAGCTTGTTAAATATCCTCTTTGCAAAGTTTTATATATATATAGGTAAATTATAATTGTAAGATTGAGTTTTAGAATTTTTAATCATATTAGGCTACAAATCTAACAAGTATCATATGGAACTATTTTCTGACTATATTATGGAATGACATTGCATATATTATTTGTAATGTTTGAATATGCTCACATTGAAATGTTTTCATAAAATCATATACGTTTTGTGAAGTTTTCTATATTTTAAACCACATTTTTATCTAGCAGTTGGCTTGTAGTGGTTCTAAATTATTTCTATACTTACAAAGTTGTGGGTTTTTTGGGAATTCAACAAACATGTGAATTTGAATATGTAGTAGTTTCTAGAACTACATATACCTAATAATTTTTTCAGAAGAGAAAGATAGTAAAGTAACTTTATAAAGACAGACAGTTCTTAAGACACAATGCAGTGAAATGAGAATAAACCACATCCATTAACAGATGTTAAATATTCATAGCCTTATTGGACTTCACATATTTTCCAGGTTTTGGAAACCAGGTTTCTTACTAATGTTCATAGGATTTTTACTTTTTTATTCTAAAAGGAGATTTTGCTTATGTTTAATACCTTAATACTTGACTGCACAATGGCTTGCCAAATCAGAAGTTAAGCAATTTTACTTTAAAGCATGAAATTGCTATTCTTATTGAAAATGCAAGCAACTATTGAACTATATTCTCATAATATCCTGTATTTATTTCTATATATTCTGCATGGAATAATGTTAATGTTTCATCAGTTGTAACATACCATAGTATCCCATCTACTTGTAATCCCAACTGTCTTACTGTTAGCTCATGATGATTCTGGTAATCACTGAATAAGTATAGCCTCAACATTGTAATTCCACATCTTTTTTTTGTTCTTCTTTTTAGCGTTTTTAATTATAATTAATTCCATCTTATTTTTTCTCACCAAATGGTTTTATTAAACCAAATTCAAAAAGACTTCCACCTTAACTTTTCCATCATTTGCCAATGCCCTGAATCTCTTAATTGTGTTTTCCACTATTTAGTCCTTCAATGTCTCTTCTCCAAAAGGTGCATTATGAGTGCATCTACAAATTACAGCCTTTTATCATTGTTCAGCGATGCCAATGATCATTTAGCAATCACTCCTCTTGAAACCAATATCCAGTCGTGTCTTTTATTGTTTTATATCAATGTGCATGCACAATCCTGATGGATTGGAATGCCATATTAACCACAGAAACAAACAAATATTTTTAGATGGACTTCTTTCAGAGAGCATAATTATTCTTGTTAAACATTGGACTTAATGATTTATGAACTGTCTCTCTGCTGCTGATACCATCATTTTATAGCTATTATTCTATTCTGAACATCAAGGAAATCTTTAACTCAGTTATATGGAAGAAAACCTCCACTGATTTTAACAGAACTTATTTCTGTGTCAAAATGCAGAGGCAAAATACACCTTGATATGGTACTGGTAGTTTTCCAGAGGCAAAATCACTGAATGGCAACGTTTTAAAAAATTGTTTGGAGCATTTATTTTAAGTAAAAAGTTTACATGTGGTGGAAGAAAGCACCAGAAAAGGGGAAGAGAAGAGGAAGAACAGTTTAATTCAGAAAAGAGGAAGATCTGAAACAGCAAACATCTTAAAAGGCAGTATATTGCTTCTGAATTACAATCAAATCCTCTTATGAAGTTAAGAGTCAGCTGGCTCTTTATCTTTATTCTGCCTTTGTGTGTGTTTTTAATAATCTGTTTAACTTTTTAGTAGTTCTACTGAATCTTCTTGTGATTCCCTCTGGCCAATATGCTCTTACCTGTTGCCCTTATTTTTGGTTGCCCTGGCTTTTATGTAGGGCTTTGAGGGAATCCTATCTTTCTGGGATCTCACCTTTCAGCGCCACACTCCTATTCTCCAGCTGACCACTAGGTTTCCAACTCAACATTCTCTTATTGGTTTCAATGTCTTCCAAGGCACAGTTCTGCCCCCAATTTCCTATACACAAAAGTCACTATTAACTTTTTCTGGATAACACATTGCTTGTACAGTATAGAATCACTGAACCAAAACCAGGAATCTTTCACTCTACCGATCGTTTTCTCCCTACGCTTCCCCCACCCCCAATAGCTAACCAACTCAAAGCCTTTCCTTCCTCCGATCTTCGCTGTTCAGCAACTTCAAAAAAGAGGGGAGGGAGTAAACTTTGCAAACAAAACAAGTAGCTTTTAAAAAGTCATGCTGCTAGGCAGCAAGATCTGTCACCAGGTTCAGAAAAGAACAAGTTATTTTCCCCGGTAAGCCCACAACATGCATTCGCTCCGAGCTTGGTCTGAACCATAGAGATCTACCCACAATGCATGTTTACCGCCAGGATAACATATCCCGAATAGCGACGATTGAGTAGGTAAGCATAAGCGTTTTACCGCGGTGTCAGAACTGTTCTTGCGAAGCGGTCCCCTGAAGATCCCTTTAATGCCACGGTAGTGCCCATTGCTGAGATGCCTGGAACTGATCACTAGGTAGCACGCCATGTAGATCCGAACCTAATTAAGAACGGGCAAGTTGGTTGAGCCCGTGGGGCACCGGCTCTTCGGGGTGGGCGGAGAGAAAACGGAGGAGGCTCCTCGTGCAGCGACCGCCGGTACCAGAGTCATCAGGCGCTGCTTCTGGTGAAGCCCCGACGGCACCGTCACTCCTTCCCCCCCCCCTTCCCACCCACCTCCTGCCTCTTCCCCTCTCTCATCCAGCGCCTGGATTGCTGCTGCCCGCGGTAGGATGAGTTAAAAGGAAGAGGAGGGGGCAGCTGCCAAGAGCGCACGGGAGGAAGCCGAGAAGCCAATCCACCTGCTGTTCCGCTGGAAGATTCGAAGGAAAGAACGTTGGCGCTCAACTTGGCAGGATTGGGTCAACCCTGAGCCTCCGCCTCCCTCCCTCCCGCTTCCCTCTCACCCCGGCATTTATCCTTTTTTTCCCCAGAGCTGGTTCTAAGAAACAACGGATATCCAAAGGGAAAGATCTTGGGAGCAGCGTTTTTTCATGGCTCTTTTCTAGCCGGTCTTATTCAACAGAAGCAGGGAAAGTGGGGAAAATAACCCTAGGCTGTAAAAATCTGCCGCGCGTCGCTGCCAGCTTTCAGCCGCGTCAGCCGGGGCTTCCCTCGGCTTCACCTTTGGTGTGCATGAAGCCGAGGAGAGGGAAAGAGTGCGCGCGCGCACTCTAGACAGGCATTCGTTCTCAGCTGTACTTCCCCAATCCCTGCCCAGCTGGCACTTGGGAAGAGGCAGCCACCGGTGCAGAATGATTGGCTGAAATCTCTCTTTTCACTGTACGGAAGCTTAGCCAGGGTACAAGCCTTCGTCTTCCCACTCCCTACTCCCCACCCACCCCTACCCCTACCGTACTCCCTTGAAAGCTTGGGCAGGAGAGTACGTAGTGCGTCACTGTGCTCTTCCCGACCTTGTTCATTGGCATGGATATCTTTTTGTCCCTAAAGTCCTGGGAAGTTCAGTTGTGCGAAAAGAGAGAGCGCTTTTACCAGGCTGAACTAGGTGGAAATTGTCCCCTTTCTCTTCACCTTCCGCAGACAATCGCTCCACTGCCCTCTCTATACTCGTATTCCCTTCAGTAATTCTTGGGCCTGCCCTCCTTCACTTTAATGATCCAGTTGAAACACCACACAGCCAGTAGTGTTATTCAGCAGGCTCTGACCAGTTCTGGAGAACCGCTAGCGGAAATTTTGAGTAGTTCAAAGAACCAGTGGGAGGGAATGGAGATTTTACAGTAACCTTCCCCTGGAGTGATGTGGGAATGGAGATGTTGCAGCATCCTTCCCCTGCCACGCCCACCAAGCCATGTCCAGAGAATCAGTGTAAAAATGTTGAAAACCCACCAGTGTCCAGAGAACCCACCACTAGGCACACCCCACCCCACACATTAGCTGACGTGCACTGAGGCACAAAGATCTGCTTTTTTTAAAAAAAAACTTCAGTATCCAAGCTGAAGGAATGGCGGGAGAAAAGCAGGACACGGTGTGGAGAGATGTGTGTGGAGGGGAAGTAGGTGCGCAGACAGCCCCTAAACAGAAAACAAATGCTGACTGGAAAAGTGCTGTTTATATATTGTTTTGAAATAAATCGCAATAAGCCCACATCAAGAAGTTTCCCTGGCTAAAGGATAATTTATACGAACTGTAGATTGTGGATTTAATATTTCTTCCATGCAGATAATTGAGGAGGCCTATTTAATCTCCAGGGTCAACAAATGTGTGAGGGGGAGAAACAAAATGAAAATAAGTGGCTTTTCTATTTCTCTAGGGTGATGGAGGCTTTTTTTGTTTTAAGCCTTATCTGTGTAAAGTTTATACAACACAACTTATTATGTGTCATCAGGGAATGCAAAAGGGACACTTTGGAATTGCATAGATAAATCTTCATAGACTTTCTCCATAAGGATTCATCAAACTTGTTCTTTCAAGTCTCCCATTGCCATTATAGCTAAGTCCATGTTTGCATTGTGCAAAAACAAAATGTAGGAAACCATGATGCCAGTTTATGTCATTTATACTCCAGATTTCCAAAAAATTGGAAGCTGAAACTTTTTTTTCCCTAATTTTCTCAGTGACCACTTTACAGTACATAAATTAGCCCCAATTCAAGATCCATTTTTAATTTTCTTGACACTTGATGGATGGCTTCTCTTCTATAAAAAGAGAGCATTTGCACCAAGACAAATTCCTTGTATGTCCAATCACACTTGGTCAATAAAGAATTCTATTCTATTCAATTCTATTCTTTTTTTTCCTAAAGTGATGAGCTTTATCCTATTTTTTTGTTGTCTATAAATTTGGTAATCATCACCTCAACTCTTTTATTCAGCTCATTGATACAAGTGATAAACAGCACAGAGCACAAGATAAGATGCCTTTGGCGCTCTAGTTGCTAGAGGCCTGTTGATGAATCCTTCTAACAGTTGTACTCAGGACCTTTGTTTTCCAAATTTTATTCTGTAAAGTACTTGATGGAATTCTATGAGTTATTCTGAATGTGAGCAAAACAAAAACAAAAAACACCACAGTTCACAACCAGTTATCTATCATTAGAATTTTCTTTCTTATCAGGGATTTCAGGAATCTTTTTTTTAAATAATACATTTTATGAAGCTAAAAAAATTGAAAAATCCTGGTCTTGGCTACTTTATCATTTTATTAAATAGATTATTTATGACATGCTGCAGTCAAGATATATTATGTCCTTAGCATTTTCCCTATCTATTAAGTTATCAGTAGTCATTCTTTCTAAAAGGAGATAAGTTTAATCTTTGCTTGTAACAAAGCTTGTATTTCTTAACATATATTCCGACCCAAGTGCTCATAAATACGCTATTCAATAATCTGCTTCAGGAACCTGCTCACCATAGATGTCAGATTGACAGGCCTATAATTTTCTGTGTTCTCCTTCTGTTTTTTGGGGTGTGTGTGTGTGTGTGCATGAAGATAGCGACAGTGTATGCTCTTTCTCCAATTTTCTAAGAACTCACAGATTCTCCTGGAGTTTTCAAAGATTACAGTTAGCAAGTTTGCAATCACTGTCTCTTGTTCCTTTAGTACTGTAGGATGTAATTCATGTGGCCCTGTAGAGTTGAACTCATTAAAATTAATTAACTGTTCTTCTCTCTTTGTCTGTTTGGGAATACAGCATTGACCAGCAAATGTTTTCTTTCCCTTTTGAAAGAAGCAGACATTCTTTGAGGCATTTCTTATCAGTCTCAACTCATTCAGCTTTATTGGCAAAACCTCTACAGTTTCTAGTGCTTGCCTTGAACCTTTGTTATTGTTGTTGTGTGTCCTTCCTTCTATCCATTTTGTATACATATTTCCTTGTTCAACTTTTTAGAAATTTTGTATTTTAAAATTATATGGGGAGAGAGAGGGAGGGAGAGAGAGATATCTAAAATTCTCCCATTTTCTATTTCGCAGGAGTACTTTGTGATTGAGGCTTCATGATTTCATTTTGCTCAATTCCCCACGCATTTCTTCTTCAGCATTTCAAGTTGTATATCTATCAAAATCCACACTCCCAGTAATTCAGCATATGTCTATCAAGTTCATCAAAAAGCACTCTTCAGAAATCCAGTATATAAATCTGACTAGTTTTTTAATTCCTTCTCTTCTTGATGTCAAAAAATCTGAGACAACATTACTTTCTCCCAAGGATCGAGTAACCTTGGCTTCTTCAACCAGCTCCTCCCTGATGATAAAGAACCAGGATAAAACTAGTTGGTCAGGATAGCCATTCTTTTGGCCTTCTTGACAGAATTATGTATCTAGCAGATAATTGAAATATCTTATTATCACCGTCACATATTTCTGAACATTTGGTTGCCTGATCCAGAAAGATCTAATCTTTTGTCTATCCGGGCAGCCTACAATAAACTCTGATAACAGTATTGCTTTTCACTCTCTCTGTTTTGTCCGGAAAAACACGAGGTAGACCGGGTTCCAACAGCAAAGTCTTTATTTTAAGTCAGGCGAACATTGGCTCAAGCCGCCGCCGCGTCTTTTTTTATATCTTTTGCCCGGCCGGCTTGCAGCCAATTGGACAGTTGTTTGATTTTTGCCCCTTCCCGCGGCTTCAGGGATTGCGTTCAAAAGCAACCAATCCCTTATCGTTTTTAGTAGCCAATGGGAATGCATTATTTGAAGCCGGTTATTTGCATACAGAACACTCTCTCTTTTTAAAATTTTTATCCATACACTTTCAACAAGATTTCCACAGGCTTCAGTATTATGGCTTTCAGCCAATCTCTTAAATTCATGTTTCATTCTAACATTTTACCCTTTCCTTCTTGTTCTTAGCCTCAGCCCTTGACAGAATATTAGTTTCTGGCCCTTTGCCTCTCTCTTTTCTTTCTGTATACTCTCATAAGTCATCAGAAAGGAAGAAAGGATGAAATACTATTTGCAGCCCTACAATCATCAGCTTCCTGCCCTGACCTTTATGGCCTCTGGAGACCTGTTGAATGTCCCTTGGGGCAGTGTTACTTCTTTCACATGAATCACTAGGAAGAATAGTTATCAAGTTTGAGTCTAATTCATATAATGAATGCAGATATTAAGAAAGCTATACCACTATGTTGTATCAAGTTTATAAACTGCATCTTCAATATTGAGCATTGTTTTGTCCGGAAAAACGCGAGGTAGACCAGGTTCCAACAACTAAGTCTTTATTTCAGCACAATAAGTACAAAACGGAACATTGGCTCAAGCACCATAAGTACAATAACGGAAACATTGGCTCCAAGCTGCCGCACAGTCTTTTATACCTTTTTATCTGCGGCTTGTAGCGCAATGACATTCATGTTTGATTTTGCCGCCTTTTCTTGCGGCTTCAGGAGTTGGTTTTTTTAGGGAACCATTCCCTTCTAGTTATGTGAGTAACCAATCAGAATGCGTGTATTTGGCAAGCCAACTATTTACATACGGACACCGCCTCCCTCTTGGATGTTCAGTCCTACGTGGTAGTATTGTAGGTCTCAGGCAAATTAAGGCTGGCGTTCTCTTGGATCTTTCGATGGGCTCCGCGACTTCGCCGTGGTAATCAGTATCTTGTTTGGGGTTTTCGACCAGGTTCGGGATGGGGCTGTCCGTCTCTTCCGTCTTCTCGCCCGGAACACGTTTGGATAGGGTGAGCCCGCCATTTTGGCTGCCCGCTGTCGATTGCCGCTCACGAGGTGCTCGGCTGAGCTTTGCCAGCTCCCTCCTGTTTCCTCCGGGCAGGTCGAGCTGGTCTAGGCTGGCCCCCTCATGACTCTTCACGCAACTTCCTTCAAAACAGTGAAGTCTCCATTTTGCTCTTTTGACTGTATTGATATTCGGCGTTTTGGATTTAAAACGCGTTCTTAATTTATTTTTCACATTTCCCCCCCCTTCTTTGGTTTGACTTTCGTCTATTTTTGTAAATGCAATGTTTCGTTTTTTCATTTCATTCTAAGTTTCGGGAAACGCAGCTGGTTCTATAGTGCGCTTTCCACTTCCCTGCCATTCATGTACCCGTTAATCGGTAAGACTATGGGGCCTTTTTAGGGTTTTTGTAATTTGCCCGGTAACCATAATGCTGTCCCCATGTAGTGCTCTTGCATAATACTAAAATCGCCCAATTTCAAAAAACCCTGAATTGCCGTCAGGGATATTTTGCGTGTGGGCTTGTTTTCCCGCCAAAAAAATTCCAAGTTAGCGGTTTGTTGTCTTGTTACAGATTTGAAAAGTTCGCCCATCATTACCGTATTCTCGTGAAAAATTTTACCCAGCGTACGAAGATTGATCTAGGGCGTCTCTGTCCGAATTGGCTGATAATTCCGCATATCGGTTTTTCGACGGGTATTTTGAATTATGTACGCGACGGGTGCCTCTCTCTTCCGTCAGGGTAGTTGGTCGGCTCACGGATGGGCCGACTTCCAAATGGTGAAGGCGTCAAGGTACTCCTCTCAAATAGCGTATCTATAGTGGTCGCTAATTGAAATGAGAACGTGGTTCGAAGTTAGCAGTTTTTTATTTGCTGGAAACGCTTTCCTTTTCTTATACCCGCCTAAGTCCAAATTGCTTCTTTCTTGTCCAAGTAACCAGCTGTAGTGGTTCTGCTATTGTAGCCTTATTTGCGTGGTATACATTATCAAAAGTTTATCGAGTCCAGAATGCTTGTAAACTTGAGTTTGTGTTCTTTTGGTTCTGTGCGTCTTTTATGGCTTTTTGTTTTCTTTTCGTAGGGGCTGTATACCCCTCTCGTAGTCGATCAACTAACCCGGATTCGACCACTCTTTTTTACCATGGCAGCACTTTTCCTTGTTTTTACTTTTAATCCAGATTCCTGTAATTTGGTTAGTACTTCGCTCTTATAAGTCTCTGTCTGTAGTTGGGTTTTTCATTTTTGCTGAAATTAGGAATGTTGTTGAAATTGGTCCGACACTCTTGTGATACGCTTTTATGGAAGCGTTCCATTAGGCTCTGAAAAACGCCTGGTGCCGACACTCACCCAAATTGGAGTCTTCTTACATCTAGAAAGCCCCCGATTGTGAGTACTTATAGTCTGTGCCTCTGCCTGTTTCGGGGTCTACTGGGAGCTGCTAGATAAGCTTGTGCCAGGTCTGAGTTTTCGGCAAAACTTTTCCACTCCCCAGGGAAGTAGCAAGTCTGCCGCACTACTGGACCAGGGTATGCGCTCTGTTTGCAGGTGCGTGGTTTCAGGGTGAGCTTGTAGATCACACAGTATTCGAATTGACCTGTCAGAGCTTAATAGGTGTGACATTGGGCGTTCACTAAGCATGGTACCACTAGGTTCTAATACCGCGGCTGGGGCTACTAGTTATTCTAGCGTGCTCGCTCAAATCTTTGTTTTTAAAGCAAACTGGGATTCGCCTGGCCTTTAGTCTCCTATGGGGTTACCTGGGGGATACTAGACTGAAGAAATAGGGTTCCCCGATACTTGCCCAAGTGAGCCGTCGAAAACGGTCCCTGGGATTCCTGGATTAGGTTCCTTCCTCCCAGCTCGGTCTGTGGTCTACTCGGTCTAATCCGGTCATCCGGATGCTCCAATGGGCGAACCATTCGATCCAGGAGGCTTGGTCCTGCTCTCGAATCGACTATGGTCTAGCGGAAGTACTTGCTCAAATGATGTTTAATAAGAGTGACTCGGAATCGGACCCCATGCCAACTACCAGGAATTCGCGTTTCCCTGGTAGTCTTGAGTGTTTTAGCCGCTGCTGTTGTGGATTCTTTAGGTTTGATGGTCAGGGACGAGTTGTTTATGGGTCCAAGAGACACATGGATAGGAAGGTATCCAGAGTGTCTTACTTCCATTTCGCAGTGACTTCCCTTCAATTCCACGGGTTTATCTTACCTGCTTTTTCCGCCTTTTCCGTCTGCTAGGCTTCTATTGTAAACAGTTGATGTGTATTCTCTCTCGGTTGGAGGTTTGCTGTTGCTTCCGGCGCACTTTCTCTCAGCTCGGCTGCGGCCAGGCGTTGTATGGGAGGAAGTTGTTGCGTCTCGTTGGGCTCTGCAGTTTTTCTTGTTCCTGCAGACTTTTCTCGATATGCCCTCGTGTTCTTTGCATTATTTCTGCAAAATGCATCGGAGAAAACCCTGCATATCAGCTCGCGGGTGACTTCTTCCGCAGCCAGCGCATTCCCGCGCCAATTTCTCTTTTGCGTTCTTTCTTGTTGGTGTACAGATGGTGGACCTCGTCATCCTTCCTCGTCTGATTCGGCACGTCTCGCATAATCTTCGTGGTGAGTGGGTAAGGGGAAGGACTGTTTTCTCCTTTCTGGCCAGGCTCTGTTTATCTCCGCTTCGCGTTCATTGCTCTGCTTCATTTTAACAGCCGATTTTTTTCGGCAAGCTTCAGCAGCTGTGGGCTTCCGGCAATAGGTCTTCGGCTTATGGTTTTTTGGCTTGTTTAAGTAGTTTGCTCTGTGTTGTCGAGTCTCTTAGGTCCCACACTAGACTCGTCTCTGATGGCTCATCAAGGTTTAGAATTCGCACTCTCCCTATTTGTGGAGAGGAGCTACGAAGTCGGCTACCGGTCTACCTTCTTCTGGTTCTCTCGGCAGAATTATTGTCGCTTTATGAGTTGGAATCATCGGGTGCATAGGAGCTTTTCAGCAGTCTCTGGAAGCTTCTGGCCACGTGAGTTGTTTAACGTCTCGGGGGCTTCGCCAGGGCTTTAGCATCTTGAAGACTGGTTAGGCCCGCAAGTTGGTGTTGGAAGAACCACAGCCCTCTTGCATTGATCTTGGATTCCCTCCATCTCATTTGCTTTCCAGGTTACATCTGGAACGGTCTACAATTAGGGAAAAATTTTTTTTGTCACCAAAAATCCCTCTTTTCCGTTGGGGAATTTTAAAAAGGTGCGGGCGTGCGTTGTTCCCGTGCCATTCTGTTTGTTCGTCTGGAATCTCTCTTCACGCTGCTTGGTTCGCATTTAGGACGATCCATCCACGTCGCCAAGTGTGTTTGTCGCGGAAAAATGCGAGGGCGTAGACCGGATTCCACAAGCTAAGTCTTTATTTCAGCACAATAATACAAAAACGGAACATTGGCTTCAAGCCGCGACCAAGTCTTTATACCTTTTAATATCTGCCGGCTTGTAGCCAATAACATCATTTTGATTTTTGCCGCTTCTTTCTGTGGCTTCAGGGATTGGGTTCTTTTGAACCAATCCTTTCTAGTTTTTGAGTATCAATCAGAATGTGCATCCTCAATATTGAATTACTAGCACATGCTGGCCAGGGGTGGGCTTCAAAAATTTTAACAACGGGTTCTCTGCCTAGTTGCTAGGTGGATGTGGCCATGGTGAGCGTAGCCTAGTCAGCTCCTGTACCATGGCATGGGAAGGGCGTTTTTGCTCTCTCTGGGCTCCAGAGGCTTTCCTTGAGCCTCCAGAGGGACAAAAATGACCTCCCTGGGCTCTGAAGATTCTCTGGAAGCTGGAAAGGGGTCCATTTTGGGCCTTCCCAAACTTCCGGAAGGCCCGTTTTTTGCCTTCCCCGAGCCTCCATGTGCACCCTGCACTTACCTGCATCCAAAATGGGCCATGTGGAGACTCCTGGGAGGAGAGGGGTGGGGTGGGCAGGGCCAGCCAGGAGTGGGATTTGGGGGTTCTCTGAACTGCACAGAATCTTCACTAGGGGCTCTCCCGAACCTCTGAGAATCCCCAGCAGCCCATCCCTGATGCTGACTAGGGAATTCTGGAAGTTGAAGTCCACATATCTTAAAGTTGCCAAGGATAAGAAACATTGAATCACCACAATACAGAGTGTTCTTGTTCCCCAAATGAAGAGCATATTTTTGATCCATAAGGGTCCAAGTGTGTTTTATCCTATCCTACTCTGTGAAGTCAAAGTTGGCCAGGTTTATTCAGATAGCTGTGAGTTGTCTTCAAGAGCTTCATTAACATTGAATGCCTCTTGATCCTTCTTCTCTGGGTCACAAATTTTCACTTGTGTTCCTCATGTTCCTCTTTGTATTTTCTGCCATTTGTTTTATTTCCACTATATTGGTTCATTTCTTTGTTGTTTATTGTCAACTGCTTACAAGATAATAGGTATAAGTAAAAACATAGTTATGAATACATGGATACATATAAGAAAAATAAAAAATAAAAGAAACAATAGGACAGGAACGGAAGGCACATTGGTGCGCNGTGATTAACCTTGAGTTTGTATCTATTGTTTGCTCTTGTGTTGTTATGGTTGAAGTTGAAGTATTCATTGACTGGTATTCTGAGGAGCATTATTATAATAAGGTTGGTTACATAGTTAGCCAGATGTTTAGACTGGATTTCATATTTTTATCCACCTATCAAGTCCTTCCCGAGGATCTGTGATAGGCAGCTGTTGTTTGATAGTATTAAAGGTGTTGTGGCAGAATGTAAGCGATTTCAAGAAAAGCTTTCTTTTGCCACTGGCTTACAGTGATGTTGTCAATAGTATTTAAGTAGTGCTCATTGGTCAATACCATTATTTTGGGATTGCACCCAAGACACCTGTTACTATTGTTGCTATCTTTGCTTTCTTTTGCCACAGTTGTGGTACTTCTATCTGCAGGTATTTTGTAATTATTTCCAGTTCTTTCTCTTTTATTTTGCTGTCTTCAGCTAGTGCAACATCCATTATTGTTTTTCTTCTCAATAGTTACTAAGTCTGGGGTGCTATTGGCAAATGCTTGTCTGTTTGAATTCTAAAATCCCAGAACACTTCAGATTGTTATAGAGTTTATTACTATTATTTAGATTTAATATAGATGCCCATTTTAGTGGACTCTGGACTACTTACAAAATTCAGTAATAATATAAACAAAAACATAAATGAAAGAAGACAGCCCAGATTAAAAACAAGCATTAAACCAAGCACAGCAAATCTCTCCCTCCTGTAAGACATTAACTCCAGGCCCGGGAACAAAGTCAAACTGGGGGAGTTGCTTCCAGAAGTCAACCGGCAGCCAATGCAACTTGTGTAGCACTGGTGACACATGATCACAATAAGAAATGTCCATTACTGCTTGTGCATTTTGAATGAGATGTAGCTTTTGGATGGTCTTCAAGGACATTGCCATGTTGACTGCTTTGCAGTAGTCCAGTTCTGAGATAACCAGTACATTGATCTTCAGTCGATTGAAGGGTGCAACTGGCATGCAAGATGTACCTATGCCAAGGCCCTCCTGGCGACAGGTACTACCTTCTTTTTAGCATCACTGTGAGTCCACTCTCGTGCTGTGCAGAATTCTTGAATGGAGAAGTTCAGCTGCAAGACCAATGATGGAAACAGCCAGCCCCAAGAGACCAAACTGCCCCTGCCATTTAGTCTCGTCAATCTTGTGCCAAAATCTGTTCCCTCCACCATCCAGACTCAAAGAAGCTTCCAGACACTTAGTAGTTCCTCTACAGTTTCACTTGCACAATCTGGATAGAGATGTAAACTAGATATCATTAGCATACTGAACCCCAAACCAAAAGAAGTCCTTGCCCAGAACTTTCACATAGTTGTGCTGTAAGAAAAAAATAGGCTATTGATCTGTCAGATTCAACAAGGCCTTTGGATGATAGCAGATCCCAGAATAAAAGAGACATGAATCAAAGTTATAGATATGATTATTTCAAAATGTACCAGAACTATTTGTAATCCTGTTGAGCTGTGGAATGTGATTTTGCAAAGTATGTAGTTTTGAAAACTGTGAGAAATAGGGAACAGAAACTAGCCGATAGAGTTTGAGATACAGGTATATGTGGAGACTGTCAGTAAGAAAAAACAGAGAAGTAAGTTGTGAAGTGCATGCAGAAAAGTATTTAAAAATGTCTTGGGATGTGTTCAGGGACACTGGCCATGGCTACTCCTTGCCAGACTCAGCCATGTCAGTGGACTTCATTGCAATGAGTTATTGATATAAGTTGTGTTATGATGACTGCTCATGTTCTAAATTGCTCATGAAATAAACCTCTGATCTTAAAATAGAATTTATTGCGTGTGGTTTGTCTGTGTTCTCTTTTATTGAATTATTTTTATGACATTTGTTAAACATGGAAGATCTGAAAGGAATCAAACTTTGGATAATCCCACAAATAAGGAGCCATAGGCACAATTTCTCCCTCCCATCAACATCTATTGGAGCTAACCACTGAGGAAGGGGATGAAGCACAGAAATCCAGTGTCTCCCACTCCCAGCTGCTGCAGTCAGTCCAAAAGAATATCATGACTGACACTGTCAGATATCACTGTGAGATCAAGGAGCACAATCTCCACCTACCATCTTCATCCCAGTTTAGCCACAGGTGATTGGAGGTGCAGCATACTATGCCCTTGTCTGAAGATAATCTGTTTTTTTTTCCCCCTAAGAGCCTCTGTAACTGCAATGCAACAGCTTCTCCACAACCTTCCAAAGGAAAGAAACGTTGGGAACTGGCTGACCAAAGTGAAGGGTTCTAGATATGGACTCTTTGGGAGGGGACATACTGCCATTTCTTTCAAGGCTGTAGGAACCAACACCTCCCCAAACAAAGTAGATATCACTGCATGGATCCATCCTTAAATCACCTCCCAGGCTGCCTTCAGAACTTGGTAGTGAGCAGCATTTAACAAACAGATGACCAAGCTGACAGATTGGAGCCCTTGCCTTCTCCTATGCAGTCACAGAATTAAACTCAGTCCAGAGAACCACATAAGACTATGACCCTGGCATCTCACTTCATTTGCCTTGTCTCAGAACTTATCATATTCCCTGATCTGTATTTCCAAAAGGTGCTATTTTCATTGTCTTTCAGCAGGACAAACATATCTGGTAGATCACACAAAGGTGCATTATACTCCATGGTACTTGAAGCTGATTGGAGTTATCCCACAAACTCCAGGCACAAAAATCCCAGTTACTGGCTCTGCTCAGTGAGCTCCCTACCCACCCACCCCACACACACATCTTAGTTCAGATGTATGTTTGTACATCAGATGTATTAGTTCAGATGTATGTTTCAGATGTAAGTGTTGTTCTGGCATAGATATGTCTTGTAGGTTGCATTTGACAAGTGGGTTTGGTATGCACTATAACTGTAATTTGCTCACATCCCTACATTTTAAGATGATGTCTGTTCACATGAAATAATTTGCAGACTGAATAGCTAGTACTGTTTTGCAAACATGTAATGTTTCTGACATTAAGGCAGTTGAAAATAGGTAGCTATTTTGCTGCTCTGCAGAGTATATACACCATCAATCTCATTTAGCTTGATATGCAAACTCAGCTTCCGTTCTTCAATGTACAAGCAATGTTTCTGCAGCCCTAGTGTAAATAATGCATATATTCAGCTAATTTGCTTAAAGTGGTTCCCCCCCACCCATCTTAGTAATTAACTAAAGGCAACCCATTCTCCCAGCTGTGTATAATTATAAAACTACAACCATAAACAAAAATTTCATTAAAACATGTTTTTCCTAAAAATAAAAAATAAGCTTATGTGTTGATATACTAGTAGCACTAGAATTCTAAATGCCAAACTATGTAAAAAGTTGTGCTATTCATTCTTTCAGTGCTCAAAGTGAGTTACATACATACACAGATAAGTTTATACATAGGGGTGTGTGTGTATGTACCTAGAAATTTCAATTAATTATAAGTTAAATGCTAGTGAATTGTGTTTTTTAATTCTATAATATGATGCTAATATTTGAAACTTAATATTCCCCCTTTTATTCCTGTCCACAATGTATACATCATGCACAATTTTAATCATGGCTAGCTGTTATTCTCATGATCCAATTTCACTGCAACAAGTAATCCTCTCCTTACAACCAAAATTGGGTCTAGGATCTTGGTTAATAAATGAAACAGTCATTAAGGGAGACACTGACATGAGCATTTTATCCAACATCTGCAATTCCGGCACTCCAAGTGGCAGTCCTTAAATGATCTCCTACGTCATTAAGCAGATGGAGACAAAGAGCTACCGGCCAAGTTCAGCTCTCCTTTGTGCATAAAAGGGAAGTCCACAAAAGGGCTGCAGAACAGACCTCAGATCTTTGATTTTTAAGGACAAACAAAAACAAACAAAACATAAAAACATCCAAATTTCTTCCATAAGTATACAAACAGTGTGTCGGTTGGTTTACAGTTTTTTTGTGTATTGATTTCATAGTCTCAATTACATTGAGTTACAATGTACATTACAGTTACATTACATAATAACTCATATTATCAGAAACTGAATATCCTAGTATTATTAATCAATCACTTGACTATAATTTTGTTTATTCATACTTTGCAAGACAGCTATACTTAGTTTATTTTATAACAATTCATATAGTCCTTCCAAATCTATCTCAAAAATATTTTATATCTGAAATAATAATAATAATAGAGATACATCTTTATATATTCATTATTTTCTATAATTCTACATATTCTATTACTATATTTTATTATCTAGCCATTG
>BHFT01032908.1:0-10011 GCA_004320025.1 Laticauda laticaudata
ATCTCGTTTATTCATGCTGTGTGGGCGTTTTTCTATCTCTATGGCTTCTCTGATTATTCTGTTGTTGAAGTGTTCCGAACACTTCACCGAACACAGAGGAAGTATAATACAAAGATAGTTGTAGGAGATGATGAGATCCTCAAAAGGAGAGATCTGAAAAAAATTAAAGAACAAGAACTGTCTGAAGCACTGTGTAGACAGAAGGAAAGAAGGACCTTGACAAAGATTGGTCAGATGTGAGAGATCTGAAACTGAAAACGTAGGTGCTACTTTTATTAGTGCCTTCTTAAAGAAGTTATAGCTTTTCCTGGGTTGTGCAATAGTTTCATACTTCCAGGAAAATAAGCTTTTGAATTAAAAACAGAAAACCTCCTCTACTCCAAAGCTGTGTTGGAATGTCCAGCTGAAGGAGAAGTGTGTGTGTGGGGGGAATCTTAGCAATTGCACCATGGTTTCTGAGGGAGGAAACAACATGTTCCAGAGAAGAACCCAAGATAGGAGACTGTGCGATCCTGAATTGGATGGGAGAGAGAGGAAATGTTTTAGGGTAGCCACACCCTAGAATGTTCCAGGGTATGTCTATTAGGTTAGAAGGTTATAGCTTTAGTTTGACAAGAATCTGTCTATTAGGTGTAAGCAAATAAAAACTAGACACATTTGGATTTTACTGTGACGTCTTTGGGCTCGGGTCTCACAAAAATTGCTTGTTGCATCCTTCCAGAGTCTCAAAGCAAACATTAATTTATTTGGCTTTATAATTCTTAAGTGTGTGTTTGCATGTGTGTGTGTGTGTGTGTGTGTGAGAGAGAGAGAGAGAGAGAGAGAGAGAGAGAGAGAGAGAGAGAGAGAGAGAGANGAGAGAGAGAGAGAGAGAGAGAGAGAGAGAGAGAGAGATATGGGGTGGTGGTGGAAGAATTGTATGACATTGTTTACTCCGAAAGGGTACAGATAGATAGATAGGCAGATAAATGTAGAACCGCAAACCATTTCCCCAGATTACTTTCCAATCCAGATCCAGAAGAAAATGAAATCATTGCCTGGTGATCTGTACAATATTTGACTAGCATCATACATCATAAGCAGTCAGTTACTGCCAGAATGTTATAGCATAAAAATGGTTCATGCTTTTCTGAAAATAACCCTCTGGCTCAAGAGGCTTTTGTGGGTGCCCAGGGACTAGAGGGGGGGGAAAGAGAATTCTTCATTGACTAAAATTATTTTTTCCTTCTACAATACTGGATATTTACATATATTTCAAATACGCAGAAACATCATAGGAATAATATTAGAATAGTTTAGAATCTGATTTAAGTTGGACTGAATTTGATGTGTTGGAACAATTGTTAATCTTACTTAATGATAAAACGCATCTATACCTTTCATCTTGAAGTTTCTCTTGCAAACTCTTCTGCAAAAATTGCAGTAAGTTTATTGAAATAATTTAAAATGGTATTATAATGAAAAAAAAACTTAACTGGGCACTATTTTTTTAAGGAAAAAGATGAGACCTAGTATATGTAGTTTTTTTAAAACAAATTAGCATTTGCTAGAATTTATTTGTTTTAAATTCTAAAATTCTTTCATAGTGGTGATGGTATTCTTACTGAGTAAAGTGGGGGAGGATGGAATATAATTTGCAGACAAGTTAGCCAAAATGACTTTTCTTAACTTTTTGGTTGGCAGACTCTTCAGTAAATCATTCATTTTAAATAGAAAAGCAGCTAGTGATGGTGTAGACCGGAAAGTCATTGAACGTTCTTCTTAATTAAGACTTAAAATGACACTGCAAACTTTTGATGATTAATTGAAGCATGCATTTGCCTGCTGCATATTTAGTTATTATAATGTGATAATTTTATCTTGTTATACAGACAGATCCCACAGGGAGCATGTTTTAACACCGTGAACACTGTGTTTATTGCATTGTTCATTGAGAAACGTACAAAGGCTGGTAAACAATAAGGAGACAGTAATAACTGTCTCTACAACAGTTTAGTTTTGACCCATTTCCACCTAAAAAGTTATAACCTTGGAGTAGGAAATATAACTCAGAACGCCCTGAAAAACTCTGAATAATAGAGGCAATCATTTTAGTCCTCCAACAGCAAGGAATTTGCGTTGATATTACTGTTCTGTTTACAACAGCACAGATGTTTATTGAGATAAACAGTGCAGATATTTTATTGTTTGTGTTTCCAAAATTGTGTTTGCATTTTTTAACACATGCTGTTCTAAATATGTTTTGACAGCATCATAGAAAAAGTGGTAGGTAACGAAAAAGATTTTACTCTGGTGTAGCTCATTTTGAGGATATTAATATGAAGATTTTATTTTTTTGGCTAGAGATAAACAAACTTGTTCTAGATTTCAGGCACACAAAAATGATATTAATGGTATCAGTGGTTCTGAAAACCTTCCAGAGTAATCATTTTAGATGAACTTTATTTTGTATACATCTATGATACAGGTAATCCTCAATTTACAACAGTCCATTTCGTGGTTGTTTGAAGTTATGATGACATTGAAAAAAGTGACTTACAATTTTCTTCATACTTACAACTGTTCCAGCAATCCCCATGGTCATGTGATCAAAATTCAGACACTGGGCAACTGACTCATATATATGATGGTTGTATTGTCCTTGGAGGTCACCTTCTGTGACCTTCTGACAAGCAAAATCAATAGGGAAGCCAGATTCACTTAACAACCATGTTGCTCACTTAACAACCGCAATGATTCAGTTAACAATGGTGGCAAGAAAGGTCATAATATGCAGCAAAACTCACTTAACAATTGTCTCACTTAACAACAATTTTGGGCTCAATTGTGAATGTAAATCGAGGACTACTGTAGTTAGAACTAGGATTACTGAATATCTCCTGTTCATTTCAACACATAAACATGATATTTTATGATGAAGAACTTTTTAGTTGGAATAGCTTTTTTCTTGAAGATAAGTTGGAAGGGACATATCATTTTATAAAGAAAGTCAGGCTGCTCTGAAATATTGGCTAGATTTTTAGTTTCATTGAAAATCTGTCTTATTTGTAAAGGAGAAATAATTCCAGATTCACTCCAGTTGAGGTATAGATTTAGAGCTTGTTCCTACCATTCATAATATTTGTGTTCATTGTTAATCATGCTTTGATGCTTAGAAAAAGACAAAAGGGAAACAAGTGAGGCCAACCAGTTGCAAAATGTTGCTGGTTGGTCTTTGTTGTTTGAGAATGCGAACCAGGTAAAAAAAAAATTCCAAGAAATTCAACATTCTGTGGCCTCTGCTTAACAAGATTTGTAATTGTTATTTCTGCAAACTTCAGGCTTTTATTAAGCCTGCTGATATATTCTGATCATTGTCTACCTACAAGTGATAATCCTTGGCAGGATTAATTATTGTAAAGAAATACCTTTTAAATAGTGCACTTTCTCCTTTTTTATCTATAATAAATACAGTAATTTACTATTAACACTTTTATGCTCTTTATGTGTCACTGATACCATTTGATTCCAATTTTTTGTCTATTTTATCTTTCTATTGTATCTGTGATCCTATGTTTCAGTATAAGTGAATGAGTGTGTTTTTGCTAATGGAAACATTGAGTAACAAATTACTGTAAGATGCATTAAGGGTACCTTATTCCAGGCTACTGGCAATTGTGACCACTTGAATAGCTAAGGCAATAAAAACACCAAGATTGAAAGAAAACACAAGGCAGACAGTTATAAGCAGTGATGATGTTACCTAGTTGGGTAATGAAATGCCTGCAAGCAAACAGCCAAGTTCAGAAAGCACCAATAACTCCAGAGCTAACAATTACTAGCTGTTGTGATCCAACTGTGTGATATATTGAAGTAGAGCTCATGTTAGTAGGCCAGGTTGATTGGAATGGTTTGAAAGAAGCATAATTTAGCAATTTGAAAAATTACTTGGTAAGTACTTTGCAAGTTTTTCCTTGCATTAAAAAATCAATTATAATTTTAATTATCTAAAATAATTATTTGTGTCATAAGACCATTTCCCATTCTTTCAATTCACTATTTTTTATTTTATTTCACTATTTTTCCTCATAATTAAATATATATATTGAGTAATTTAGATTTCCTTTTACTCCATACATACTTTATCATCATGCCTACTCTATTGTTGTTATATTTTGGAATAAGCAGGGTTATGCAAAGCAGAGTATAAAAATAAGGAATGGTAAGAATCAGAAATTAACAGCCAGGGATAAAAGAATGTCAGAATCTAGTTTATATCAATATAGGTCAGATTTTTCTTTTTCCTTTCTTTGTTTTAATTTCTTTATTTGAGATTATTCTTTAGTTATTAGAACTAGAATCTTCATGGAGCATCCAGCGCACATGGGACATTTAAAAAAAAGTAATAAAAGAATCATAAATCTGAGATGGAAAGATGGAAGACCACCACAAATGGTGGTCACATGACTCTGGGACAGTGTAACTGTCAAGTTGCCAAGCACCTGAATTTTGATCACGTGACCGTAGGGATGCTACAATAGTCATAAATGCGAAAAACAGACATAAGCCACTTTTTCAGTGCCATTATATTTCAAAGAGTTACTAAATGAACAGGGAGGGGTCCTTGGTGGTCTCTGAATTTGCTTATTTTCTTGCTGGGATTTCATTACCCTAACTAGGTAACATCATCAGTGCTGTAAATGAACAGTTCTAAGTCAAGGACTACCTATATTGCCATCCAGTTCATCCCTAAGTGTTTGCTAATCAGAATATCTCATCATGCTTTTCAAATGTTTTGTTGAAATCAAGGTATGTGTTATGATTACAAGATCCAGATTATGAACGACTAAGAAAATGCCCATATCAATAAGTTAACATTAGTCTGGGACACTTATACCTCACAAATCCATCTATTATTGACTCTCTAGTGATAACCAAATTATTTTCAAATGCTTACTAATGAATCTCTTCATTATTTACTCTATAATCTTCTATGGATTTGATATTGCAATGGTTGGTTTGTTGTGTATTGGATCTTCTATGTCCCTCTTTTGAATAAAAGGATTTTTACCCTCTTCCACACATTGAAGCACCCAGTCTCAAAGGTAATAAATATAATTTAGTCAGGCTATTTCTTCAATGCTATAAGATGCTGGCCCACAAAGTTCAGATGTATTTGAAGGTAAATAAACCTTCCATTGTCTTATTTCTGTCCATCTCAGTCGCAAGATCCTGAGCTTCATTTTGCTTTTCAGGCCTGATGGAATGTAGTTGAACAATGATTTTTCTTAGTGACTTCTGCCATGAAATTGGATTTAGCTAGTGCTTGGTAAAGATGAAAAAGTGGTGTGTGCTCCTCTTTAAGGTCCACAGTAAAGTGATGGCTGAGATCATTTGAAAGCATGGAGTGAGATATTACAGTATGTTGATGATAGCCAGCGTCACATTTCCATCCCTAGCCACCCAAGTGATGCTGTAGAGATTCTATCTTGGACTCTGGATGCTGTGCGGTTTTAGAGGGGACAACAAGCTTCAATTTAACTTTAGCAAGAGCAAATGGCTTTTGGTATCATGGTCCCTGGCTTCTGGGACTACGTACATATATTTAATTTTGCAAAAAAGGTAGTGGAGAAGGAATACGACAGTACTCTACAAATATTTCAAATACAAAAGCCTCACAAGATTGATAGGTTAAACAACTAGCCACGTACAGTATTCCTCCACATTTTTTTCTCTTTGTCGCTCATATTCTTCCTTTTTGTTATCCCTGACAAAAATGTGTTATTGCAAAAACATGAAGCTAGAGTCAGATTTTAGAAGAAAAAGATTGTTTTCTTATGTTGTGCTAATTCTTCAGAAACAGGCAGCAAATCAAATCTAGGCTTACTATGTCCCTTAGGTAAAAAGAGCTGTCCAAAAATTAAACTGTTAGATAACAAGCTGTCAATAATATTGCTGCTGAATTGATTTACTGCTGGAAAATGCTTTCTTTGAAAATCTAGTAGGGGCTATAAAATCAGCCTAAACGCAATTTGCTCTCTTTCTTATAGAACTGTGGTAGACAGCAATGATAATACCACCAATTCTCCAAGTTTTCTTTCTTTCTTTCCAATGTATTATTATTTATGTATCTGTATCCTCTCTTTATCATTTTTACAAATAACTCAAAGGGGCAAACATATCAAATATCATTTCTCCTTTCCTATTTTTCCCACACAACAACCCTGTGAGGTGGATTAGGCTGAGAGAGAGTGACTGACCCAAGGTCACCCAGCTGGGTTTCATGACTAAGGCAGGACAAGAACTCACGATCTCCTGCTTCTAGCTTGGTGCTTAAGCACTAGACCAAACTGACTCTTTGATGTTTAAAACATAGTTTCATTTTTAACCGTGGCTCATGTCTCAGACTTATGACTGTTTTTAACATTTGCCACCCTTGTAGCATCGCCATGATCATATGATAAAAATCCAGTTGCCTGGCAACTGGTTCATATTTATGACCATTGCTGTGTCCCTGGGTCATGGGATCACCTTTTGTGACTTTGTGACAAGCAAAGTCAATGGGGAAGCCAGATTCACTTAAAAACTGGATTACTAACTTATCAACTTTAGTGATTCACTTAGCTGTGGGGCAAGAAATGTCGTAAAATGGGACAAAACTCACTTAACAAATGTCTCACTGAACAACAGAAATTTTGGACTCAATTGTGGTCGCAAGTTGAGGACTACCTGTAACTATCAAGAGCAATACCATGTTTATCTTAACTACAAGGCTTCTTTATAAATATCATAATATTAACACATATTTGGAAAAATTCTCTAACTGGTAAAAAATTAAGGAATGAAGAAATAAAATACCACTGTATTATTTTAAACATGCACTTATTAAATGATTTTTGTAAATGAAAAACATACTTCTTAGCTATTACATTGGCCACTTGTCTGGCTGCTTCTGTGGTTAATATTTCTTTACTTGCTTTGCTTGTTGTTGAATAATGGCATGAAACTCTTGAAACCTAATTATATGAAACTGGGCAGGATTTATCCACTCAGACGAGTGTTGCAAGAACTATTCTTGGAAAATATTTCCAGTTCTGCCAAGAAATAAAAATGATATTGGTGAATCTCAGGACAGAAAGTGGGGGAGGAAGCAACTTTGTCTTCAATTTGGCACATGGGGCTCTCTCACAAGACTTTTAAATCAAAAGCAGGGTAAAAATTGATTAAATAAATGCATTAGGAAAAAAATCAATTGCCATTTGGTATTTTTCAATGCAACTATTTTAGAATTCAGATGTTATCCACACAGCGGGTCTGTTGCATACCAGGTCTTAACTTACTGTCCAGAGGGGGCTAGGCCATTACCAGCCTATGCTAGAATAAAGAAGACTATTCAAGGGAGAGCTGTGTAGAAACCACAGAGCTTCTTCAGGACAGTGACAAGTGGCAGCGCATGTGGGATCACTTGTTCTTCCTTATGCTACTTTTTTTCTCCCAACACCAGAAGCTAGAAGCAGCAGCAGCATCTTTCAGCACACCATGCTAAACTTGAATTAGGAGAATAGGCAACCCAGCACAAGCACAGAATGGTGATCCTGCCAAGCGATAGGGACAAGGAAGCACTCCTGACATGGTCTCTGCTAGTGGAAACCTGATTGGCCCTGGCCTGAGCTGTGATAAGACCTTGATGCCCCAAATATGCTTTTTCAAGAGGCAACTGGATTTTCTTGTTTTTCTTTGAAGATGTTTAGCTTCTGTAAGCCTGAAGAAGCTTCTTGGAGGAGAAACAAAATGTCTTCAAAGAAAAACAAGGTCTAGTTGCCTCTTGAAAAAGCACCTTTGGGACAACCATGACCTGGATGACTTGAGAATCTCCATACACACAATACCTAGATGCAGAGTTAGAAGTTGAGCAAGCTATTGCCCTACTTGCCTGCTCTATTTGTCACTAAAGAGCAAACCATCCAAAAGTGGCTTGTGAGTTGTGAGTGAGACCCCTGTCATAAAAGAATGGGTATTCATTTCTTCAGTGAGTCTACTTAGCCTAAAATTCCTAAGTATTTTATCTATTTATTTATTTGATTTGTCAATCGCTTACAAAATAATAGGTATAAGTATAAACATGAGTAAGAATACAGAAAATAGGTATGATTAAATGGGGAAAATAGGACAGGGATGGGAGTCATGATGATGCACTTATGCACGCCCCCTACAGAACTGTTAGGAATGAGGTGACGTCAATTGTGGATAGTTTGAGATTAAAGGAGTGGGGGTTTGAGGATGTAACTACAGAGTCAGGAAGGCATTGACTACTCTGTTGCTGAAGTCGTACTTTCTACAATCAAGTTTGGAGTGGTTAACACTGACTTTGTATCTATTGTGTGCTCTTGTATTGTTGCGGTTGGAGCTGAAGTAGTCATTGACTGGTAGGACATTGTAGCAGATAATTTTGTGTACTACACTTAAGTCCAACTGTAGGCGGCGTAGTTCAAGATTGTTCAAGCCCAAAATTTCAAGTCTGGTGATATCGGATATTCTGTTGCGAGCAGAAGAGTGTAGTACTCTTCTCATGGAATACTTCTGGACTCGCTCAATTGTATTAATGTCTGATATACAGTGCAGATTCCAGACAGATGTGCTGTATTCAAGTATTGATCTAGCAAAAGTTTTGTATGCCCTAGTTAACAATTCAATATTTCCAGAGGAGAAGCTTCGTAAGATTAGATTTACAATTATTAATGCCTTTTTGGCAATGCTGTGATAGTGAGCTCTGGCGCTTAGGCCATTAGATATGAGTATTTATTTAATTATAAGTATTTATTTAGCTGCTCTTCAATGCATGTAGATAGTATGGCGTTTACTAATGCAATTTCCCTACTTTTCTCTATAAATATTCACACTAACAAAACTGATAAAATAGAAATGAGTTTATAATCTTTATAAGCAGGTGATGCTGTTGTTACTGTCTGGAATTATAATTAATTGGGGTTGGCATGGGAATAAATATAGAAAGTCCAGAGCTTTTCCAAAATACTAAAAGATCTTAAAGTTGCAACATGTCCAAGCTGTTTATTTACAAAATAGCTGTACTTTCGATTTAATTAAACAATAAGGGATTCTTTGCCATCTGGTTTAGAAATTACCAGAAAATTCAAAAGGTGCAAACATCTATGTTTGTAAAAAGGTAGAAATTAAAATTAATCTTTTATGGATGTTTGACACAATGCTTCTTTTGATACACAAATACCCTCCTTGTCCTTTTTTGCAGAAGATGATATATCAAATGTACAAATCATGTGTGCCTGGTGCCAGAAAGTGGGAATCAAACGCTATTCTCTGAGTATGGGGAGTGAAGTGAAATGCTTCTGCAGTGAAAAATGCTTTGCAGCTTGCCGGAGAGCATACTTCAAAAGAAACAAGGTAAGAGAATATGATTGTAATGCACACTCAGTCTGATTCTAATCAATATTTTAAATAGTATTTTAATGCATATGTTTCTCCTCTTCTCTTCTCACCCTTTTCAGTCCTGTTTCTCATGTGTATTTCCTTCTGAGCTACCAATACATTTCATAAAACACCCTGTTATCAGTTGCTTATCAGTTAGACATTCTATATAGATAGACCCCGACTTACAATCATTTGCTTAGTGTTCACAGTTACAATACTACTGAAAAAAGTGACCTATGGCTGGTTTTCACACATGACAGTTGCAGCATCCCCATGATCATGTGCCCAAAATTCAGACTCATGGCAACTGACATGTACTTATGACTGTTGCATTGTTCTGGGGTCATGTGATGTGATTGCCTTTTGTGACCTTTTGGCATGCAAAATCAATGGGGGAAACCAGATTTACTTAACAACTGTGGCAAGAAAGATCATGAAATAGGACAAAGCGCACTTAGAAATAGTGTTGTTTAGCAGTAAAAATGTTTGGCTCAGTTGTGATTGTAAGTCAAAGACTACCTGTATTCTATAAGGGCAAATGTATTACCAGATAAAGCTATTCATGCTGGATTATATAAGGACCAC
>BHFT01032909.1:0-14361 GCA_004320025.1 Laticauda laticaudata
TAACTTGTGAATGACTTTGGACTGCTTATTTTGGACTTTGCTTAAACCTTTCTGGAAGTAAAAACCTACATTTACTGGACAGTGTATCTGTGTACTGTGTATTATTCAAACAGTTACCTCAAATACGTCTCCCTGTATGCGTTCATTCTCCTAACAGGGAATTACCTCAACAACAACTTCCCCCTTTAACATTCTGAGGTTCAGCAAGATGCCTTGGCCTGATTCAAGATCTATGAAATACAGTCATCAACATTTCATCACATTGTTCTTTGTTCACACAAAAAATATTTTTATGAACTATGTAGTATACAAGGCAGCATAATGGCTCAGCGTTTGAGATGCTGGGCTTGTCAGCTGAAGAGCCAGCAGCCCAGGTTTGAGACCCGAGCACCACACAATGGGATGAACTCCCATCCTTGCCCTACTTCCAGCCAACCTTGCAGTTCAGAAGCATGCAAATGCTTGTAGATAAATGGGAATGAGACTGGGAATAGTGTTTTGATGTGATGCTGGCTTCATGACCGTGGAAATGTTTTTAGATAGGACTACCTCAATGGTCTCGAAACGGAGATGAGCACTGAGCCCTATAGTCGGTAACAACTAGCAGAGTAGAATTCCCAGGAACTCCTATGGACTATACAGCTGTACATGATCCAGAATACATATATAATGACAATACCTACATAGAAATTTGATGTTTACTGACAAGTAAACTGCAAGTTGTCTGTAGAGATTCTCAATCATCCAGGTCATGGTTTTCCCAAAGGTGCTTTTTCAGGAGACAACTGGATTGAAAAAAAAAAATCAACTGGGGAAAAAACCCACAAGAAAGTCCACTGTCTCCTGAAAAAGCACCTTTAGGACAACCATGACTTGGATGACTGGGAATCTCTACAGACTTTTAGCTATACAATTTGGGATGACCATCCTTGAACAGTGTGGGAGTAGGAATGGATTTCCAGAGGAAAAAATTGCAAATTACAGGAACCAGGAGCACTATTTAGGTGACCCTGAAGACACAAATAAACCTCCAAGTGCTTCAACGACTCTCTAAGTCTAAAAGGATGCAGATTACCAGCTGTCTGCCAGGAATATAAATCCTTCCATTCTCCATTATTCTGTCAGAGCTGAAGAAGCTTCTTGGATGAGAAGTGAAACGTCTCCAAAAGAAAAAAAGAAAAAAACAAGGAAGTCCAGCTGACTCCTGAAAAAGCACCTTTGGGATAAATTGCAAATTCTTCGTCTAAAAATGTATTCCATTCAGGATATTACATCCATTCTTATTGGTCAGCAGCAATAGAGAAGTTGTGATCTACTGTCAACATCTCACACTATCAGTGTTTGAATACAGAAACTAGATGAATGGAATTCATTCTGTTGGGATGAACCCTTTCAAACCCAATCATATTTTTCTTTTTGATTCATTGAATCTCATTCTTTCAAAAGCATGGTCATCTTGCAGGACCATATTTCATGTTGGCTTATAACAACAAAGATATCTGATTGTTATTTGGCTGCTTTGGGATGGAAACATAATAAGTGTCTCAATATTTTTATCTTCAAAACATCTGGCTTATTCCAATGGTCTAAATGAACAAAGAATCATACAAGTCTGAAGTTACAAATCTCTACCCATCACCTTTAAGTGCTTGATCCTTTAGGGCTGTGATGGTGAACCTATGGCACCTGTGCCGGAAATAGCATGCAGAGCCATTTCTGCTGGCATGCGAGCCATCACATGGAACAGATCCAATGTGCATGCGCACCCGCCTCCTGCCAGCCAATTGTTGGGAATCTGTGCAGGGCGCACGGGAAAGTCACGCACACATGCACAGAAGCACATAGTGCATGCAGGGTATCATGCATGCATGCGCTGGCTGGGTGGGTGGGTGTGATGCGCACATTGCATTATGGGTGCAGGCATGCATGCAGGTGCGAGATGAAAAGGTTAGCCATCACTGCCTTAGGGTAAGTCCTTCCTAAGTTTGTTTCTCTATTAAGTCATTTCGGGCTTCTCCTGCCTCTTTTTACTGATTGTAGCAACTAGGCAACAACTCTTTCAAGGCCATTCACACATTGTTACGTATATAGTTTTTCTACATGCTTTAATAATTTCAGGCTTTTTACCAATAAATAGGATAGGATAGTGAGTTTGTCTACCAATATACAGATCCACACTTTAACAATCAATTTCCCAGTAATGCGTAATATAAATCTTCATGAAAAAGTGGCAAACATGTGAATGTAAGTAAATTAGAGGTGTTACCTGTTAGAAGTTTTAATATACAAAGAAATATATACATGCTATAAATAAATAAATAAATAAATAAATGAATGAATGAATGAATGAATGAATGAATGAATAATATTTATTTATACAAACTCTGAAATGATGAAGATAAACTAGCATTTTGGGATTTACTTTGTATTAAGAAAAAATATTGGTACTAGAACTAACCTGGAAAAATCTGGATTACAACTAGATGGTAATAAAAAGTCCCAGATTACTCTTAAGACTTGGCTAATGTGTAATGATTGTCTTGACTTCTCCAGCTCAGATATAGTATACCTAAAATATTGTAATTTATAACGTTAGGCACATTTTCAAGTATTTTACAAGTATGTTTTCCTGAGGAGGAAACACATTTGTAACTTTTTTTGAGGGGTGGGGGACTTGATATCAATTAAACTAAAGACAGTCTTGAGGCATGATCCGGTATAATGATTAAAAACAAATCCTTCGACACAAGGGTAATTAAAGCAGAAAGTATTTTAACAGGAATGAACTATTGGTATAATACAATTCTCCGTGCTATGAACAGGTCTGTAAAAGCCATCTGCCCTTAAAGCAACTAGTAAGCATTGTTCCCCTGTGCATGTGAACTAGTTCAGATTTGATCAGTTGATGGTAAGTACTGTCAACTCCGTATTTATAAAATTATAAAATAATTATTATGTTGTCATAATAAAAGAATAATTTTAATTTAAGAGCAATTTTTTTCTGAAAATAAATGGCTTATACTTTAAAAAAAAACTGGTTCATCATAACATGTCTGTAATCCTCAATAAATTTGTCTAATCCCTTTTTAAAGTTATATAAAGTAGTAGCTATCATCGTTGCCAAGGAATGCAATAAGAAATTCTTTCAGCTTATAGTATACTCGAAATTCTTTCAGTTTATGTACTCTATGACATGTTGTTTCCTTTTATTTATCCTAGAGCCACTGCCAATCAATTTAATGGGGAAAAACTGTTTCCTTATAAAAGTGAAAAGATGTACTTTCCCGATAATATAAATAATAGCATTTGTATCTGTTATAACTTTTTTTTTTCATTTTAAAATGCTGAGTGCTTTTATAAATATTGTGCATCAACAATCTTAATTATTTTGCTGCCATTTCCTGAATCTTTTCCATTTGTACAGCAAAAGTAAGATACCTTTCAAGAGAAGTGAGTATCTATGAAGTATGAGCATTCATATCATTGCTCTAGTAAGTCACAGGATACGTATTTATCAGGAAGAAAATAGATACACTTGTTCTGGACTATCTGATCCCTTACCCTTATGAACTCTCTCTACAATCTTATATTTTCTTTGAGACACTACTTTCTTTTTTCTAAGAAGATCTATGGAAGTGATCACAAGTTAACAAACACTCTTGTGGAAAATGATGCAAGTGATGCTAAATGTGATGTGTCAGCTTCCCATTTAATTATGTTTAATTAATTTTAATAAACAACTGCACTTAAATTTAAATGGATTTAAATACAGTTATAAAGAGTAAACAGATTTATTAAAATTGTTAACAAGTTAGCAATAGAAGAAAAAATATTTGCAGCTCAGGATTAAATTATGGAGACCTTGATACTTCCTGAGCTTGGTTATTTTCTTGCAGACGTTTCATTACCCAACCATCTGTGCACTGATGATGTTACCTTCGGGAATAGTGAAACATCTACAAGAAAAGAACCAAGCTCAGAGAGGATCCTATAAAATAAGTGTTGAGGTAATTCCCCGTTAGGAGAATGAGCGCATACAGGGAGACGTATTTGAGAGAAGTGTTTGAATAATACACACACAGTACACAGATACACTGTACAGTAAATGTAGGTTTTTACTTCCAGAAAGGTTTAAGCAAAGTCCAAAATAAGCAGTCCAAAGTCATTCACAAGTTAAATCAGTCAGTTTGCAATCCAGGGATAATCCAAATATCAAAGTCCAGTGTCAAAAACAATTCAGTATCAGACTTACATTAAATCCAGTAATATCAGTCAATTAGGAAAAATGGAGCAACTGCAATACTTTCCAACAGAAGGAAATAAAGATACACTCACTCTCTTCTGAGACTCAGACTAAAACAATCCAGGTTTCTGGCTCCATCTTAAGGCCATTTGCATGCTCTTGCATTCCCTTAAAGAGACAGTATTAAAATGTTTATCCTGGTTTATATATTTCTAACTCAAATACCTGTTAGATGACTTACATTCTTAACAATAAGGATCCTATAAAATAAGTTAGACATAGGGCAAAATGGCTACCATTCAACTATCTACCTCTGAGAACATAATTATGAAAATTGTACATCACGGATGTCCAATCTTGCCAACTTTAAGACTTGTGGACTTCAATTCCCAGAATCCCTTCACCAGCATAAATTGTGAGTCAAAATCCACAAATTTGAAAGTTGTCAAGGTTGGACAGTCCTGCTATACATAGTATCCTAGATGCAGGACAATAGATTTCTATTAAACATGTTAACAATTAAAGTCCCTAACAATTCTCAATAATGGTATTAATTTTTCTGATGTTACACATTAGCCTTAATCTTAACATCTCTACTCATGTCAACAATGAAACAAATACAAACTCATATACTCTGTTACTGTGTGAACACATATCCTCAAAATAGATTCCATTATTTGGAACAACAAAAAATGATCCTAGTATGTTAGAATCACTGTCCTAACGCCTAGTAACAATTAATCCATTATAGACTTCTGCAAAATAATTCAGATATGGTGATGTAGCATGTATGCTCAAAGAAAGGGTTTCTCTGAGTAACTTTTGATACTTTATTATGTTTTCTTCATGACAGTTCAACCCATAATCAAGTATGTTGATGATACCATGTATTCCTATAAATGATTTAGTCTAGAATTGTTGCTAGAACATTTCAGTTCATTTCAATTTACAGACTTCTAAACGTTATGATTTAACAAAGACTTTGAGAAGTGTTGCACAAGGAACTATTAAATTAAAAGAAAAACTTTAAACATGGTATTAGCCAAAGTATGTTTTTGAATAATTTATCCAGTTTATGAAAATGGAGCCAATGTTCTGTTATATTTGTAACATTTCCTTCCTGAAGGAAGAAGTGAACAAAAGACAGATCACAATTCAACATCTCTTTTAGGTTTCTTCTGGAATCACATTTGGCAGACAACCTAACTCTCCTGCGAATGCCAAAGAAAATACTTCACAAAAATATTTTCAGGTTTAATTTATTTTTGCTTTCTTAAGACACTGATTTTAGCTCTCCAGGGCCAACCTCTGCAAATTTCAAATCAAAACCCAACCTCAGAAAGACAAATTCAATTTTGAATTAATGACCAAAAGTGGTTAGTGCATGTGTTTCTAGAGAAAATATTAAAATTTATTTATTTAAAGAAGAAAGTAGTTTAAAACTAGCCTTGGAATATAGTTAACAGCAACATTAATATATGTTTATATTTTATATGAGGGGGGAAAATACAGGAAGGAGTATTATGTATATTATTTTGTACCTTGAGGGAAGTGGGAAAGTCTGAATCTAAGTAAAGGTCCAATTAAACAGATTAATTGATTAAAAGCTATGCATAGGAATCTGCTTGAAGCTAGATAAGGGTCAATGGATAAGGGTCACTGGGGGCTGGACTTAGTCCACTTGTGACTATGGAGGGATTCTAGGCTGATCTCTCTTTCAGCTCTGCCACCAGGTTGCGCCAGTGTCTTCAACTTTATACAGATAGTAATCTTGTGACCGTTACCATGTACGAGAAAAATCATCCATGAATCTTTTGTCCATAACTCTTCGTCCATTAGTCACAATAAGAAAAGTTCTGGTTTCACTTAAACATCGGCCTTTATAATTCTTTATATGAGCATATGTATTTGAATCCAAAATTTTCTGGCTTTTTTTACACGTCAGAACAAGTATGTTTTTCTTTTACAAGAGATACTTCTCTTTGCATGTAGGGCTGTCACATAGGAAATAAGAGACAGAAATACCAGAATAGCCAGGGGTGAGGAAGAAAAAAAGGGACTGTTCTACAACAGTGGGGATTCCTGCTCTTTTCCAGGTGCTAATTATTAAGCCATAAATCAAGTATCTTAATCTAGAGTGGATCTAAATTCACATACTTGTTTTGTATCAGCTTCTCCTTACTTGCTCCGTGTCACTCCCCTGCTATAGCTCCTTTCAATGGATACAGAAAATACCACTTGCTACTATCTAGTGTTCAACTAGTTTTGTACAGACTCAAGGTACACTCTTATTCCCACAGTCAACTAATGGTCTGTGAGAAAACTTGGGTGGTCCACAGAAAAATTATTTGCATTTTTTATATTGCACTAAATCAGGGGTCCTCAAATTGCGGTCCCTGGACCGGATACATGCAGTGAATGTTTGTGTTGCTGCAGAGAGACTCCCCCTTCAGGCTCTTTTTGTGAGGGGCAGAGGGGGGCAGAAATTCCAATTTGAGGTCTGCTTCAGCCTCCTGGTGTGGGGCTTTGGGTGAAAGCTGGAGGGAAGTGCTGCTGTGGTGAAGAGGGCCTTGTTCCAGTGGGACTGCATCAAGGCCTGGAACTAGCTGACCATCTCAGCCCACTGAGCCTCCAGGCGCCGGTACCTGGCCTTGCACTCCTGCAGATCTTTCCTCTGCTTGGAAAGCTTACGTAGAGGCTGGTAAGGTGCCCCTCAACATAAGTGACATTGAGTTGGCCACACCTACCCAGTCACCTGATCACCTAGGCATACCCATCCAGCCATTCATTAGGCAGATCACATTAGTGGTCCGCTTGATTTAAAATTATGAATTTAGTGGTCCCGAAGTCCGAAAGGTTGGTGACCCCTGATCTAGGCAGTCCTTTGGGTACTGCTCCAATGGCTCCTATAACTATTGGTACAACCATTAGTTTCTTCCTCCACAATCGCTCAACTTGAATTTGCAGATCGTGGCATTTCAATATATTTTCTAGTTGTTTCTCTTCAATTCGTGCATCACCTGGTATTGCGATAGCAATTATTATTATTATTGTTATTAGTGTTACTATTTGCTCATAAATACTGTAGAGCAGCCTTGGGGATGGATGTTACATATGTGTGTGTGTCTATTGTATCTGTCTGATGAAAGCAATGTTGTATAATAAGACCAGCCCCATCTCCAACTATTTTTTCATTGCTATATAAGCAATATACAGCTATACTTTCCATATATATCTAGGCACAAAAAGAAAAAAGAAAAGACCTTCAGCAGACTATCGCTCTTTGAACCATCCCCAGTTTTCTTTCCTTCTCTACCTGTGTGTGTATCCTAGCCATATCCTCTGTTTATTAATCCTTCAAGTGACATTTTATGCAAAGAGGCCTTTACAAACCAAAGGAGATACAGCCTTTGACCTTGCCAGATTCCTGTTGTCGTTTACTTAAGAGTGCTTGTCTCAGCATGACTGCTTTCCAGTTTCTTCTGTTGAGACTGGCCATGTCGTGTTCTTATCCTCGGATTATATCTACTTCTTAAAACANCGTGTTCTTATCCTCGGATTATATCTACTTCTTAAAACAATGTGTTTTTTCTCTTCCAGGCATTTGGCAATAGAATGAGAATGCGATTGCACATTAAGAGTAGCCTATGATGCTACACAATTCTGCTTCTCTTTTTGTTAGGCAAGGAGATGCACTGAAAATATTTAAGCACTGCAAGCTCTTGAGAAAAGATTGGATGAGGCTGATAAAACCATGACTCCAACATTTAATTAGTCAGTCCCCTAAAAGAGCAGGCCATGGATTGATAATGTCCTGTTTAGATTATGGTTGTTGGAGAATACAGGTAGTCCTCCACTTACAACAGTTCATTTAGTGACCATTCAAAGTTACAACAACACTGAAAAAAGTGACTTGTGACCGGTTTTCAAATTTACAACCATTATACCATCCCGATGGTCACATGATCAAAATTCAGATGCTTGGCAACTGACTCATATTTACGCCAGCAGATGTGTCCCAACATGATGTGATCATCTTTTGTGAACTTCTGACAAGCAAAGTGAATGGAAAAGCCAGATTCACTTAACAAACATGTTTTTAACTTAATAACTGTAGTGATTCACTTAACAGCAGTGGCAAGAAAAGTTGTAAAATGGGACAAAATTCATTTAACAAATGTTTCACTTAGCAACTTAAATTTTGGGCTCAATTGTGGCCATAAGTCGAGGACTAGCTATACTGTAATCATTTTATCCCAATGTTACGTCACTTATTCTATCCTAATGTATCCAATGCCAGTTCAGAGGTAGGCCTCAATAATTAATTGAGGCCTCAATAATTCTCTAGGCCTCAATAATTAATAACATCACCTTCAACCGATATAAACATTTGTATTTAGAATGATTGGAAAGAAAGGTGACATTCGCATCCATGGGTTTTGGCACCCTAGGCCCGTGCCAATTTGGCTGACTCTCTTTGTATCATTTCTGGTATCATCTACTTCATTAAAAATACTGACTTTCATCCTACAAAAGCCATTATATGCAAAAACTTCCTTTGTTGATATATTTTTATCCTTACATAAAATTAATCAAATAACATCCTGCTCTATCCCATTTGTATTCAGGATCAGTAGAAATTAATTGTGCATGCACCTTTTCTAGATCACAGGAGTCAAGCTCGCGGTGTCACATTGTTGTCCAGTGACATATTGCAACGTTTTTCCCTTCATGGAGCTGAGGTGGCTTTAGCCTGTGCATGACACAACTGGCCCGCAGGCCACCAATTTGACACCCCCGTCCTAGATGAATCCATTGATACTATCAGTCTTGGGGTGTCATGAGATTTGAATACTTATTTTTAAACAAAAGCTTATTATTTTTTAAAATTCCAAATCAATGCTATAATTTAAAGTAAACGAATTCTGGATTGTTTGCTTGGTTATTTTTTGCTTTTAGAATGTCATAATTTTTATATCTTCATTTAGTTAGTTTATCCATTTATTATTGTTGTAATTGGTTTGCTCTATATCACAGCTTGCCTTAAAATGCTTTGGTAACAGGGAAGTTCATAAATGAAGTAAGTTTTAATATTTAACTAGTTCCTTTATTGAATAATAGATCACATTAAAGCTATGGCATTAGGTTAGGGTTACAGAAGCAAATAAATTCATCTAAAAATAGGAGTAGAAGAATTATATTAACGTTATTGTGGAATTGCCCTCACTTCAATAAATGCAGTTAGACCATTTATGTATTCTTGTAGCCGTTGTAATTCTATATATGTATGACATTTCTTACATGTTAGCTAGCTTATGGCAGACAACCAACATACAATGTTCTATGTAAATTCTCAGTTATAATCCTTTAGCCTTAAACTCAAAAGCAATTATCAAACATCAGGTCTCAAGAGTAATTTTTTCTTTTAAAAGAGAAATAGGCTCTATCAGGGGTCATCAACCCCAGGATTGTATCCCACTGTCAGACCATGACCCATTTGGAACTGGGCCACAAAAGCGGTGGGTGAGCATGCACACAGCTCCACTTGCATGAACAATGGGCAAATGCGAAGCTCCATTTTCTGGAATGGCAGGTGTGCGTGTCTGCCACTCACACAAATGGAGCTTCACCCGTGCCCATTGTTCATGTAAGCAGAGCTGTGTGCGTGCTCACTCACCCACTGCTTGCACTCACCTACTGCTCACCTTCCTCTGGTATGCCAAGCTGGAAAAATTGGGGACTGCTGGACTATATACAACACTTGGCCAAGAGAAACTTCATTCGTTCCCCTTAATTCTATCAAGGTCTGCAGATTTTTATTGAGAATTGAGAATATTGTTTCAGTTATCTTGATCTGTAGATTATTTTTGGTCTCTGTGGTTATAGGCAGCTTCCTTGAGCCACAATTAGTTGAATGGGTTGTTGTTTCCATTTCCCAAATACTCTAGTCTCCCCTCCCCCATGCTACAGCTTAAAATTGAGATAATAGAAAGCTTCTGTTGGGGATGAATCCAATGTTATGTGACATGCCATTAATCTTGGGAAATCCTATAATTAACCTTTTCATTTCTATTCTCTTCATATTTTTTTAATCTATTGCCATGATCTAATGCAATAATATCGCAAACGAAGAAAAACAAGAGCAAAAACCTCTTGCAAAACAGAACTAAAGAGCACAGCCTATAGCAGAGGTCTCCAACCTCGAAATTGAAGTCCGCCAGGCTTATAGTTGCCAAGGTTGGAGACCCCTGGCCTATAGGATATACAGAATTGTAGATCATTAGTTTTCTGTGTCATCTGTTTGTATTTGTGAAGCAGTCTCTTTCCTGCCGCTACCCCCAGTAGTTATCTTAAAATCTGCAAATGCTTTGCTCCTGAATACAAACGACCCAGTCATTTCCTTTGCCTTCCATAACTTTAGGAGAAATTAGATTTCTTCTTCTGAATGTAGAATAAAAAGAATTAGTTTGTCTTGAAGTGTGAACTGTATAAAGACATGCATGTTCACTCTTCTTGCTTCTTGGTTAATGCTTGTTAATCCTGACTTATCTTTATTTTCCTCTCCCCCCCACAACTCCTCCAATTATTTTTTACAACTCAAAATGGCATTCATGATGTTCTTGCTTCCTGTTTCCTCCACCAAAACAACCTTATGAGGTCCAGTTGGACTGACAGAGAGAGAGAGTGATTGGCCTAAAACAACCTAGACATTTCATGCTTGATTCCTAGGACTGGAGCATTCTTTTTCTGATTAGGATTATTGTGTTTAGAATATGTTTAACAATAAAATACATAATTCCTTTCTGACCTCTAGTAAAGCATAGGTAGTCTTTGTGGTTATAGCTGAGAATGGATGGTTTATCTACTTTTGTGTATTTTTCAGTAACTTTTTTGAATGCAAAAATTGTATTTCCCATTAAAGCATGACAACTAAGTCAATACTTAGTTAAAGTGGAACACTGTTACCTTCCCACCAAAATGTCCCTATTTTTCTACTTTCGAACTGCTAGGTTGGCAGAAACTGGGACAAGTAACAAGAGCTCACTCTGTTACGTAGCGCGAGGGATTCGAACCACCGAACTGCCAACCTTTCTGATCGACAAGCTCAGCATCTTAACCACTGAGCCACCACGTCCTTTGCAGAAGACCTTCCATCATATTAAAACAGTTTAGTGGGCTTGGGTTGTAAATACTAACAACATGGTCAGCAGGAGGTTAATGAGAAATTATTATAATCCATATTTCAATTAATATAATTATACTCATAAATCTAATGCAATCCAAAGATCACTCAGTCATTAACTAAGTTAACTAAGTTAACTTAGTTAACTAAGTCAGTCCCAATTAACATTAAAACAAACTTTTAATTGTCTCCATGTTCTTTCATCTGGTCCCCATAGAGGATGACAAAAAGAAGTGAAGTCATGCTATTTATGTGCTTCCATTTATAACTAGATAAACCAGTTTCTGAATCAGGATTTCACATTTGGATCAGCTGAATCAAACATATTCAAATACAGATTTTGTGGCAGGCACTCTAATACTTATGAGTGCAGTTACTTTGTTTTACAATTGTACTGGTTTCAAAAAGAAAATACACAATGATAATGGGTGAATAAAAATATTGCATCCTATTTAGGTTGACTTATTCATATGTAGCATTTAAATGTGTTTAAAATTTCATGCTTGTATTCTGCGCATACTTTCATACAAACTGTGCCTTAAGAAAACAAGCTTGAATTTAAGATTGACGCTTTCTTAAACCAACTTTCCCCAGTCTGATGGATATTTTTTAATGGAGCTTTGTAGCTGGTCTACCTTGACCGTGTTATCTAATGGTGTTGCTTTCTAGTTTTGCTATTTGTAGTATTGGGCCTGAATGGAGCTTTGGAATGGGCTATTTCCCCATTTATGGGAGGACTAACGTTATCACTCTTCTTGCATTTTGAACTCCTGGAGATCTAATGTGGTATTTGCCAACTTTGGCAATGTTAAGAGGTGTGGATTGGTTGGGGAATTTTGGAAGTTGAAGTTCACATATCTTAGTTTCTTGGATTGGGAAACATTGGTGTAGTAGATTTCACAAACAATGATATCAGAAACTTGATCTTAATCTTACTAGTTAGTATCTAATCGGTTTCACAATGTTTAAAAACAAAAACATCAGATTTGATTGTCCCAGCATGTATAAGTAGCCTGCTCTGAACTCTTGTTTTGTCAACTCCCATCTCTTTAATTCAAGTCATCCATTATTTTCTGTCCACGTATATGTACACACAGACATACATAATCTATTGCCATCTACCAACATGCAGTACCATGGCATTATTTCAGTTTTTTATGGAATTTGTGTTCAGAAGGAATGAGATTTTGATGGTGTACTGAAAACACAGGGGCAGTGGAGGGCGGCACTAACAATTTTCTTTTTCTTTTGTCCAGCGCAGCTAAAGGGGTGTTACTTCAGGAGTTACCAATGAGTTCAAGAGGTTGCCAATGACCGATGTTGATTTTTGCACTCTCTTTTTGGTTGGTTGAAAGTAGCTTCTGGTTGGCTCATGGTATTCCCTGACTTTTTTTAACATTTTGAAGTCAGCAGGAGTGAAGATAATGAAGATGAATTTTCAGAATTATAGAGAGATTGCAAAAGCTAGATAATATATTGTGTAAATTTCCATTGTTCAATGGAAGGGATGCGATCGGGAGAGAATGGTCTAACTCAGAGGTTGGCTGGCTCAGGAATTCAACTCAGGAACTGGAGTTGAAGTTCACAGGTCATGAAGAAGCCACAGTCAGCCAACACCCAGTCTAAGTCATAGATAATACTGACCACAATTTGCTGACCACAATCTTGTTTAGACCTAAAAATAAAATAAAAAATGCACTTGAAAACAGTTGTGGAAACTTGTAATTTCCTTGTAAATAACTCATCAGTAAGACACAAGGCTTGTCCGTTGTTAGTGGTTAGTGAGAATTAATTCCATTTTCTTTCATATTGATTTATTATCATGGATACTTTATTGTATTACTGTATGTTTTATTTATTTTTATTTGTATACTTTGTATATTTTTATTATTTGGAGGGTACCTTGTAAACTACCAAGAATTTCTCGATTGCAGCATAGAAAAGTCTTAATCAATGAGTCCATCAGTTCTATAGGATATCTCTTTGCAGGCTAATCATCTTTTAAAATGTTTGCACAGTGGCATAAATATATAAAAATCAGACAAGGCAAATGCCATACGGCTCACAAGCACAAAGGACCCATCTGGTTCTCCCATATAGTTGACTCATTGTTTAACAGTTTAGCAACTTGATACGTACCTTTGAGCTGGCATTGGATACAATATTGGGATAAAATGATTACAGAAAAGCTAGTCCTCCATTTATGAGCTAGTCCTCCATTTATGAGCCCAGTTGGTAAGTGAAACATTCATTAAATGAATTTTGTCCCATTTTACAACTTTTCTTGCCACAGTTTTAAAGTGAATTACTGCAGTTATTAAGTAAGTAACATGGTTGTTAAGTGAATCTGGTTTTTCCATTCACTTTGTTTATCAGAAGGTCACAAAAGATGATCACATGGCCTTGGGACACATCCATCATCATAAATATGAGTCAGTTGCCAAGCATCCCAATTTTGATAATGTGACCATGGGGATGCTGCAATGTTTGTAAGTGTGAAAACCGGTCACAAATCACTTTTTTCAGTGTTGTTGTAACTTTGAATGGTCACTAAATGAACTGTTGCAAGTGGAGGACTACCTGTATTCTCCAACAACCATAATCTAAGCAGGACATTATCAATCCATGGCCTGCTCTTTTAGAGAATTGACTAATTAAATGATGAGTCATGGTTTTATCAGCCTCATCTAATCTTTTCTCAAGAACTTGCAGTGCTTAAATATTTTCAATCCATCTCCTTGCCAAACAAAAAGAGAAGCAGAATTGGGAGAGGCAGTTTGAGTTCCTTTGGCAACAGACAGAAATCCGCAATTATGTGCGGTTTTGGTCTGGAGCGTCCCGAGCCAGCTGGTTTCAGAGCTAAGCCACCCCATAGAGGTGGTGAAGAAGGGGGAGACTGCCTGCAGGGTTGAGGAGAGCCGCATCTCTCCTCCCC
>BHFT01032910.1:0-39394 GCA_004320025.1 Laticauda laticaudata
TATATCTATATCTATATCTATATCTGTCTGTCTGTCTATCTATCTATCTATCTATCTATCTATCTATCTATCATCTATCTATCTATCTATCATCTATCTATCTATCTATCTATATTCAGTTTGAGATGTGCTAGGGAGGGAGATACTTACAGCCAACATTATGACTCGTAATTTAAATAAATGTTATTAGAAATAACAACAGTGCATTTTCTGCACTTTTCATTCTGGCTTCATTTATTTTCATCTTTAAAATTACTTGTTATTCTATTAAATAATTAAAAAGGGAGGAGGAAGAGAAAGAGGTAGCTCCAGTCTCTCCAGTATTTATATGTTCAGAGAAAGTCTTCAGGGCAGGGAGTGTCTACAAGAGGGATTAAACAGCAAAAATGGTGATCACAACCATACAGTCTGAACCCTTCTCTCTTTTTATGAACTCTGCTCTCTTTTTTTGTAAATCTTTTACATAAAAGTGCAGATCTTTAAATGCAATGTCTCTTCTTTCAGACATCCCTCCCAGGGCAGGAATAGCCATATTCAGTTGTTTGTGATTGTGAGTGTAATTTAAATCCTTTGACTCTTAGTCATTCAATTCATGAGCCAACTACAAAAACTTCAATTCCTTATCTACTCATGAGGAATGGCAGAGTGCAAGTGGGTAATCTCATTATCTTCTTTTATCTGGAAAGACTTGTGCCAGCCAATTTGCATTGATCTGGTCACCAATCTTCACCATCTTGTTGTTTTCCACAATCCTCATTGGACCATCTCACTGGAAGTATATCTTTTCTAGAGAGAGGATGCCAGTTCCTGACACTCATACTGTTGAAAATATATTTCCTCGGTTAACAAATAGCACCTATTTAATGAGGGTGACAGAGGTATACTAAAGATCATCAGAGACATTTGTCTTCATACCTTCCATATCCACTATTGTTCTTGATGACACCATCCCCATCATTCCTATTTTAGTTTATTTTTTATTAAAAATTGAATGGGAAGCAGAAATTGCAACAGATGAATTCCTGAATTAGGACACAGAAAACTTGAGTTCAAATCCATCAAGGAAATAACTGAGGGTACGGATGGGAGTGGTTAAAAAAAAAAAAGAAAGGAGATTCTCTTGTAAGACATCTTGAGCTTTTGAAGAAAAGGTAGGATATAAATCTAATAAATGAAAATATAAATATAAAACATAAATATTGCCAAACATGCTATTGTGCTGCCTCTAGTGCTTTGTTTAAAGGCAAACTAAATGCCTAGAAAATATTCAGGTGGTAAGAGATGCAACAGATGACAGCAATGTGTTAAACTCAGCAGTTGCATTCTGGACTGCAAGTGGCTGCCACACCACACCCCATGACATAAGTGGCATATAAATCTGATAAATAAATAAAATCTCATGAGCATTTATATAGTAGGACTCTAAAATTCCAGATGTATTCATGGGGTGTGAAATCCAGAGCTTCACAAAAGAGAAAGATGCACAGTACAATAACTGAGTGAAGGTACAATACAATATAATTGATATACAGTATTTCCATTTGGTGGCATTCACTCTGGCACTAAATTGAGTAGAAATGTTTACTTTCCTAAAATTTCAAAACTGGATATTTGTCTAGAAAACTTTATAAAATTATTAATCTCAACAAATCCATATCCAACAAATGTATAGGCCTGCCTTTCATATTGTTCAGATTTTATGGACCCAAATGGGTCAAACTTTGTTATGTACTAATACTAGAATTTTGGGCTTTTAGCAGGAGTAATGAAGCTATAATATTCATGCTGCCTGGTTTCAAATGCTTTACTTAGTTTTATTGTACAAAAGCAGAAAAATAAATCTAATGCTTTAAAAATGCTAATATAGAAAGCAAATTCCAGGGAGATGAATGCATCCCTTTCTATTTTTTGGCATATGGCATTTGTCATATAGAGTTATATCACTTGACAAGACATACATGGTTCTGCCCCACAAAATATGTCAAACATTTACAAAAGTGTTTTCAGCACTGAACATGTAGAGATAATTCATGCCATCAGTCTGATACAGTGGCTATAGTTGTGCAGTACATAAAGTATGATTGTATCAGGAAATATGCCAAATTAATTGGTTAATACCAGTGTATATTTGAGCTCTTTAGATTACCATCTGTAACATTTCACATCACTTTAAATCCATTGTTAAAAATACTTCAAATTCAGGTGACCTTGATTTTTGCTGGATGAAAGACAATTAATGAAGTGATTCAATTGGATAAAAATTATAATAATGGTGATGATGAAATGCTTGTCAAATATGTATTTATCAAATTTTAAGCAAAGAATATGTGAAACTCTTTAGAATGATCTAGTCAGTATGGTCTAGTGGATAAGGCATTCAGCTAGAAAGTAGGAGATTGTAAATCCTAGTTCCATTTTAGGCATGAAAACCTGTGACTTTGGGCCAGTCATTCTCCCTTAGCCCATCCAACCTCAAGCCCTGGTGATCTAGTTCTTGGATTACTGCAATGGGACTACCCTTGAAGAGAATCTGGAAGCTTCAGCTAGTGCAGAACATAGCTTCATGGGCAGTTCTTGGGCTGCCTAGGGTGGCCTATGCTACACTGCTCTTCCATGGTTGATCAAGATAATTTTGCCTCACAGGGTCCAGAAGAAGACCCCTTTCTGCCATGGCTCCTGCTCTCTAGAATATCTTGTTCCCTGGGGTGAGATCTTTACCCAACCATTTGCCTTCCCAAAGTGCTGAAGACATGACTGTGTCAGCTGGCCGAGGCCCCCAAAGGAATGTTGCATTTTGGAAGTGGCAAATGGATTAAATAGTGTTCCACCTGCATGTATACTTTACTTCTTCCCTCTCTATCCTGGTCAATTTCATTTTAAATTAAAAATTGTAATTTTAGATGCCTATTTATTGTGTTAATGTTGTACATTGTATTTAACTGAATAATTATAAGCCACCTACAGTCACTCTGACAAAATGGGGATTATATCAGATTAATAATTAATTAATTAATTAGCACAATCTACTGTTTAGCCCATGGCTCTAATTGAATATTGAATATTGAATATCTACCTAATTGAATATTGTGGTGAAAAAGAACAATTGGGTTTTTATGTAATGTGATTCAGGATACCCTTTGCCTTATTACAATGCGAACTAAAACAATACTATTATGTTTACCACAAAGTGCAGTGTCATCATATAAATACATCAAGATTTGTGAGTGGATGAAAGTTGCAGTGAATGAAATCCAAAAGACAATTCAGAGTATCATTCACTAGAGCAGGGTTCTTCAACCTCTGGTCCATAGACTGGCACAAGGCCACAGCATACCAGAAACTGGCTGTGCAAACAAGTGAAGCTCCACCTGTGAGAGGCAGGCAGCATGCAAAACCACTTCCTGTCTGGTCCATGAAACCATGGCACCAGTCTCTGGTGCCCAAAAAGTGGGAGGCTACTGCACTAGAGCCAAGCTGGGGATTTTCTTCTTTTTTTCTCTCGATCAATTTAAAGGGTATTTTTAAAACTGCTTTAGCTGTTTTAGAATTAATCTGTAGCTGTTAGGCACCTATGTTAAAATGGTGGAAAACTGAAATTCAGCTGTGCAGTGAAGGATGTTGTAGGGCAGGGGTGTCAAACTCACATAATCACGGTGGTATCACGTGATGTATTGGGACTTTTGCCCCTTCGCTAAACTGGGCATGGGCATGGTCAGTGTGGGACGTATCCGGCCCACGAGCAGAGAGTTTGACAGTTCTGCTGTAGGGCAACCTTCTCAACCTTGCCAATTTTAAGATGCGTGGATTTCAATTCCCAGTATTGTAGGAACTGTATGCTAGCTGGTGGTTGAAGTCTACATATCTTAAAATTCCCAGGATTGAAAAGCACTCCCTAGGAGGCTCAAGGATTCACATGCAGAACTGTGAATCAACCATGCCCTCTGTTGAATAGATTACCAAAGATTTCATATTCTGTTATGGAACGTGTGCATCTTTTCTTCATTATCACAGCATTTAAATCTTGTTTATTAGAACATTAGCACATAACATTAGCACATTTGCTTTATATGGTTTAAAGCAAAAGAAAAAAGGAAAGACATTTAAAAAGAAATCTTGACTCAATACCACTTGCAGCAAAATATATTCATTTGTTTAAGAAGCAGCAGGAATCTTCACTCACTGCATTCGTTGAATAATAAAAATAAGTGTGATCAAACATTCCGGGGAACCTAGTGTAAGCCTTCAATGGCATACTTAAGGCCTAAATAATAAAAACAGATAAACAGAAGAAATGTCAAACTGAATTCTGGGTAATGATCAGATCAGCATGCTTTTATACAATTTCCATCACTTTAAATTTTAAATCACCTTTTAAGGGCACTAAAGCAGCCTAACAAATTAGTCTGCACTCCAATTAATGCATCCCACATGACAATAAGACTGGTTTCAGCTTGGCTAAGCAGACCAGTCAACCAGGAGGATATGACTGGAAGACCTGAAGAGCCTGTGCTTTCACTTTTTTCGTTCTCTCTTCACAGTAGCTTAGGCCCAATTAGGCCAGTTAATCTGTCTAAATCATTGGAAAGAAAAGATTCCCTCCCTCCACTTTCTGGCAGCCCTTCATAAACTGAAGGACTATTTGGAGAAGCCATGTAATATACAAATAACTGTCAGCGAGTAGCAAAGGTTTCGTGACCTGGCATGCAAGAATATTCAAGGAGAGTTTCTTTTGGCCTAACCCAGGCCATCTGGTCTCACTGAGGTTAAAACTTTCAGAGATTTTGGCTGGCATTTGGTTCATGTGCAGAGATTTTTTTTTCTTTTGTTTCTTTCTCATACTTGATTCAGTTGGCTCATTTTTGACATCCATTAAGTTTTATGTGAGACGACTGCAATGAACAGTGATGAGATATGCCAGGTTACATTATACAAAACTGTTCATAAATAGGGCAGGCATTTCAATCAAAAAGTCAATAATGCTTGCATAAAGATATAAGCACTTGAAAAGCTTTTATGTAGCATTTTAAAATAGAAAGAACAAGAGGAGGGCAAAGAGACTTAGGTACAAAAGTCAAAAGACAAATTGCAGAGCTTCCACCTCTGCTCAAACAGGTGCTACTCCCAATCCTAAACTGAATGCACATTTATCTACCACAGTGCCATAGGATTCTTAGTAATTTTCAAAACATTCATCTGAAAACCAATAAAGATAGAAAAAAAATGAAATGGGAATAAAATTTAAAAAATGATTTCTTTTATACAAATGTCTGATGTCCAGCAGAATTGGAGATAGGAAGAATTAGAATTGGAATTCTTTTATTGCCCAAGTGTGATTGGACACACAAGGAATTTGTCTTGGTGCAAATGATCTCAGTATACATAAAAGAAAAGATACATTTGTCAAGAGTCAAGAATCATAAGGTAGAACACTTAGTGATAGTCATAGGGTACAATAAGCAGTCAAATCATACTAGGAAACAGTCAATATAGATTGTAAGGATACAAGCGACAAAGTTACAGTCATAAGCCACAAGTGGGAGGGGATGGATGATAAAGAGAGTTGAGAAGATTAATAGTAATAGTAGTACATATGTGTCCTTTGCACATCCTCTCATCAATGTACATGATGCTAGGAAGAATGGGTCTTATGTAAGGGGATGTTGTGGGAGATGCTTCTTAGGAAAGATAAAAGTTAATATATGAGACACACAGAGAAAATTTGTCAGCTGGAAAGCTGATAGCTTGGGTTTAAGACCTGAGTGCTGTGGGACAGGGTGAGCTCCTGTTACTTGCTCCAAGTCCTGCTTTCCAAGCAGTTCAAAATTATACAAATAGATAAATAGTACCACTTTGGTGGTGTGTGTGTGTGTGTGTACATACATACATACATACACATACATACACCCAAAGTCTTTTGTACACAAAAATAGATCCAGACCAGAGACATAAACACTAAACATAGACACAGACACAAAACCTGGGCTTCAAACTTCATATAAAAAGTTAAAAGGTGGAAACATATTCAAAATCTAAAATACATAGGAGTTTAGAAAACTGCAATTCTCATTAGCATAACCAGGAATAGAGGCTCCTTCACATACTTAGTGTCTAAGGCTAAGTCTTTGGAACTTAGGAAAGTTCACTAGGGTTGGTGAGAGAGAGGGAGACCATTCCAATGGGTGGATACCATCAGACCTGCACATGTTAAAGTGCACATGTTAAAATGCAGACATTTACACCAAAGCTACTCTGGTATAAATGTCTAAATTACCAAATTAGAAACCAGGAGATATGAATTCTAGTCCTGCCTTGGACATACAACCCTAGGAAGAAACGGAGGCAGACCATTTTCAAAAATCTTGCCAAGAAAACAGCAAAGACTTGCCAATGATGAATGGTCAATCCTGACTCAAAGGCAGACATGCATTTTGCCCAGCATGGAAATGAACTAAAGCTGCAGTCACTATTATTCTAGGGACTTTCAGCCAATAGATCATATGGTGACAAGCATCTTATACTGCGTTTGCATTGATAGTATACAGCGGAGGTACTTGTGGGCCTGGTTGAATCTAAAAGTAAAGATTTCTCTGTCAGTCATGCCCAACTCTTGTGCATGATGTCCATCTCCATTTCTTGGCCGAGGGAGCCAGTGTTATCCAAAGACACTTTCTGTGACAAAAGGTGCATGGAGCACTGTTACCTTCCCACTGAAATGGTACCTATTAATCTACTTGCATTTGCATGATTTTGAACTGCTAGGTGGGCAGGACCTGGGGCAAGCGACAGGAGCTCATCCCATTGAGCAGTGCTTAGGTTTTGAACCCAAGTTAAGCTCAATGTCTTTAACCACTGGAGCTACATCATTTAGCAAACAGTCATTTCAGGTAAGCAGAGCATGCTTTTTTTTGAACTCTTTCTCTCCTTTAGATGTTATTTGGAAGAGTTAATGGTAAGGTAAAAAAAAAGAAACATACATCTTTTCCCCTTGCCGCATAGCATGTTGATTTTTTAAAAATAACTTTCATTTGTATAACATTTTTCCCCACTGCAGCCCCACTGCTTTCCAGAGAGTGAGAGGGTACATCTGGGAAGAAAATACAATCTGAAAGCTTATTTGTACATAGGTGAAATTGTGTTCATGTCACAAGCCATTAATTATTGTCAGCATTGTTTATTCATTTAGAATATTTGTATACTGCCTTTCAGACCCCATATAGATAGATAGATAGATAGATAGATAGATAGATAGATAGATAGATAGATAGATAGATATAGATAATAGATATAGATATAGATATAGATATAGATATAGATATAGATATAGATATACGATATAGATATAGATATAGATAGTAGATATGGATAGATTCTTATATATTTGTTTTTTAAGTTTTCACGGGTACTTACATGTGTGCTGTTCAGCTTCCTTCGGGTATTATCCACGTCATTGTAGTGCTTTTAAGTTGTAGCAACGTTTCAGCAGAGAATCTCATCTGCCATCATCAGGCTTCTGTACTGAGTTCGGTATGTGGGTCAGGCTATCACAGCCGTTAGTTTGAGGCTGGCCTATCTGCTGTGCCAGGATGGCCTTTTTTCTACATCCTGATTGGTTTGGGAGTCTTGGTCTGTGTTTATTGGACTTGGAGTTTGTTTTGATGGTGTTTCTGGTTTCTTCTGTCTGTTTTGTGGCTTTGAGTTGGCTGGCAACACTCTGTTCCTGTATTGGAGGCTTTCAGTGCAGCTTGGCTTTGCGAGAAAGGACAGCTATTATCTATTAGGAAGCTAGGTTTCATCTGGTGCCTGTTGGGGTGTGTTTCAGCTGGAGGTATATGGGGAGTCTGTTTGTGCCACGGTTTGTGGTGTGGAGATCTTTCTATTTTGAGAGTGCAGGCTTCCAAATGATTGACAGTCTGGTGGAATCATCTCTTCTATTCATGCTTTCAGGACTTTTTTCAGTCTCTATGGCTTCTCTGATGATTCTGTGGCGTGGGGTTTTCTATAGTGCGAGGGTTTTGGTGCCATTGAAATTGATGTTGGGACTTATGATTTTGTTCTGTTAGTTCCATGAGGTGTTTAGCTGGTTGGTATTATTTTTGAGATTTCGAGAGTTTCTTTTATCAGGACTTGAGTGAAATTCACTGCTTAACCAACAATATTTCATATGCAAAGGAAAAAGATACAAAGCAAATTGAAGGAGCCCCTACGGGATCACCACTGTCACCCGTCAATGCAAACCTGTTCATGGGAAGATCGAAATCCAGAGCCCTGGCTAATGTCACACACAAACCCAAACTATGGCTAAGATACATCGATGACACATTTGTGATTTGGCCCCATGGAAAAGAAAAACCTAAACAATTCCTAACACACCTAAACAGCAAACACCCAAAATCAAGTTCACCATGGAAACGGAAATAAACAAACAACTACCATTCCTAGATGTAACTAATCTACAAAAGAACACATGGCACACTAGGACACACTGTATACTAGAAGAAAACACACACCAAGCGCTACTCAACGCCCATCCACCACCACCCAGCACAGATAAATTCCGTGGCCAAAACACTAATTACCAGAACCAAAACACCTACAGACAGTACTACAGACAAAATCAGTAAGATACCTACACAGGATAACATCAAGACTCCTTCAAACAGATAAAAAAATAGCAGCCATCCTTAAAAAACCCAAAGACAAAATTGACCTGGAAAACCAAGGCATATTACGAAGTTCCTGTGCATCATGCCCAGCACAAACTTTGGACAGACCAATTAGAAGAATAAGTACCCGCCTGGATGAACACAAAAATGCAGTAAAAAAGCTGGAACACACCTCCTCACTAGTCCAACACATGAAAACCACAGTCACAACATCAACTTCAATGGCACTAAAACCCTAGCCATTATAAAAAACCCCAGCCACAGAATCATCAGAGAAGCCATAGAGATTGAAAAAAGACTGAAAGCATAAATAGAAGAGATGATTCCACCAGACTGTCAATCATTTGGAAGCCTGCACTCTCAAATAGAAAGATCTCCACACACAAGCCAGGCAAACACCTGGGCACAAACAGACTCCCTCTGATAGCTCAACTCAAACAACCCCCACCAGGCACCCAGGTGAAACCCAGCTTGCTAATGAATAGCAGCTTGCTAATGAAGAGCAGCCGTCCTTTCACACGGAGCCAAGCTGCACTGAAAGTCTCCAACCACAAGAACAGAGTGTTGCCAGCCAATCAAAGCCAAAAACAGACAGAAGGAACCAGAAACACCAATCAATCAAACTCCAAGTCAATAAACACAGGACCCAGGCTCCCAGCCAATCAGAATGGACCAGCCTCAAATTTGAAACCAGGACTGTGAGACACACTTGCATACAGAAGCCTGAGGATGGCAGTGAGATTCTGCTGAAACGTTTGCTACAACTTTAACAGACTACAATGACGTGGGATATAATACCCGAAGGAAGCTAAACAGCACCAATATTATATATATATTATTATATATATATAGTAATATATATATATATATATATTATATATATATATATATATATATATATATATAAATATATATGTATATGTATATATGTATATATTTCGTATATACATTATACGATTCCTGTTACATCATGCCCGGCACATGTACATTGGACAGACCAATGAAGAATAATACTCGCCTAGAGACAAAAATGGCAGTAAAAAAGCTGGAAACACCTCCTCACTAGTCACACACATGAATAACCACAGTCACAAATCAACTTCAAGGGCATCAAAACCTGCCACTATAATAGAAAAACCCAACCACCAGAATCCATCAGAAGAGCATAGAGATCGAAAAAGACTGACAGGCATGAATAGCAGAGGATGATTCAGGCAGACTGTCAATAGTTGAAGCTTGCACTCTCAAATAGAAAGATCTCCCCCACACAAAAACAGACAAACAGCCTAGCACAGACAGATCCCTCTGATGCCTTCAACTCTAAACACCCCCACAGGCACCCAGGTGAACCAGCTTGTGATGAATAAGCAGCGTCTTTCACACGAAGCCAAGTGCATTGAAAGCCTCCAACACAAGAACAGAGTGCTGCAGCCAATCAAACCAAGAAACAGACAGAAGAAACCAGAACACAATCAATCAAACTCCAAGTCCAATGAACAACAGACCAGGTTTAACAGCCAATCAGAATAAGCAAGCTCAAATTGAGAACAAGAGGAACTGTTGAGACACACTTCCATACAGAAGCCTTGATGATGGCAGATTGAGATTCTGCTGAAACGTTGGCTACAACTTTAACAGAAGTAGCAATGAGCTACAACTTTAACAGAACTACAATTACGCTGGGATAATACCCGAAGGAAAGGCTAAACTATGTATATGTATTTGTATATGTATATGTATATGTATATGTATGTGTATGTGTATGTGTATGTGTATGTGTATATGTATATGTATATGTATATGTATATATATTCAGTTATATTATATATAATATATATAATCTCAGAGGATGAGAAGCAGATTTACCTAAACTAATTATTTTGGTCCTACCAGTTTGAATATGATTTTTTATGATAGGAATAAAATTCTAAATTATTTGGAAGGGTGTAGATCTGGTGTACTGGCTTCCCACAGCCAGTTTCAGTGTGGCTATGGCAGATGACCAATCACTCCTTGTATAATCAGAATGATGAAAGAAGGCATAAGAATTTAATTAGAGTAATTTAAACTGATTTTTGTATTTCTACATCTTTGAAAATATTAAGGTTTGTTTTTAATACAAGAAGCAATTTAACATTACCTTCTTTCAGTATTTGAGAAAGAAGAGGATTATTAATTAAAATAAATTACCCTCACTTTTTAGCTTCTGAATTTTGTATTTTGGCCTGAAGTAATATGTACTTTCTGAGCTGCATGATAAGGTATAGAAATAATTAGGCACCTTTTTTTTTTCTATGAAACTTGAAGATAAGACTTTGAGTTAAATATATANATAATTAGGCACCTTTTTTTTTTCTATGAAACTTGAAGATAAGACTTTGAGTTAAATATATATCAGAAAAAGAGAGAGAGATGAAATGTGAAAATTATTTCATTACAGTAATGAATGTTACAAAAATGAATGAGAAAAAAAGTCAATATGTTGGTATCTTCTGTTCCAATCCTATTGGATTGTAATTAATTTGCTTCAAGACTGATCTTCCTGTGCTTTTTTGCAAATGGTTAGTAATTTAGTTAAATTTGTCCCACTTCAAACTTGATGTAGGACAAAATAATAATGCAGATTTCATTGAATTGGAGAAACTGGGTTACCTTTTTAAAAAGTTTATAGTTCATGCCAATGTTCTAAAATAATATCATTTAGGAAGCAGAGAGATGACTTGAGAAGGAATGGCACATTTTTTTTTCAATTATAGAAGAATATTATGAATAACGTCAGTCCGTAACCCCAGAAATAGTTACAGTTATTTCAGTATCTTGCTCTTTATATGGATTTAGGCCTGATAAAATTTTTTATTCCTATATTGTGGGCAGTTTTGTCCATTTAGTTAGCACATTAAGGATGTCTAAGGATATAGGCATTAGTCCAAAATAGGCATTAGTTCTGCTATTTTTTTTGAGAACAAATAATTTCTAGCCATTGCTANCTGCTATTTTTTTTGAGAACAAATAATTTCTAGCCATTGCTATTATCTGAAATATGAACAGTAGTTTGGATTCAAAATATCCAAATGATATAAGCATATACTTGTAAAGTAGACATATGGATCTTGATTTACATTTCAATATGCACCAAACCAATTAGCATTTCCTCAACTATCTTCCTTCCTTTTTTCCTTTAATCTATGCAAGGCAGTCTCTAGTTAAAAATAAGAACAAATTTGTCAACTACAAAAAAAATTGTATTAAAAAGGATTTCCTATATTAGGAAAATCTGCTTGCCAACATGGACATATCTGAGGAAAATATGTTCAAGAATATGTCTGAAGTTTTGGGTTTTATTTTATTTTTTTAAAAAAGATGCAAACTGATAGGAGGAATGGGAAGAAATGAGCTCATGGTTGAAAAAAATACAAAGTTATAAAAGGCTAGATGTGAAAGTTGTTTTGTTTTGTTTCATTTCATCTGCCATTTCCAGATTAAGCTTTTGTTTGTATTGGATTATGTTTCTTTATTAGTAACGTCCTGAATTTCTGAACAACAGTAAAAATAGTCACAAATTCAAGATTGCTGTTCTTTACAATAAACCTGGTGGAATAATCTCATTTTGATAACACTGAATTTCAAATCTTTCCAGGTGAAGTCTTTGATGTAGATATTACACTGCATGGAAGCCAAGATGAACCCTATTGGATCCAGATCCCAGTGACCAATGCATAAAACTGGAATCTAGCATAGAAGACCCTATTCTTGGAGGACATCTCAGTTTGGTGGTCTCTGGTTCGAAAGATTCATGTTCAAAGGAGTTTAGCTCTAGTTTCATACCTGAAACTTGACAGGTGCTCAATAGCTTCATTGTTAATTGTCAGGTAATCCAGACAAGAAAACACAATCATGAATACTGTTTTGTCCGGAAAAACACGAGGTAGACCGGGTTCCAACAGCAAAGTCTTTATTTCTTAGCCAGAGTGTAGAAAAGGCAACATTGGCTCAAGCCACGACGGTCTTTATAAACATTTTTCCCGGCCGGCTTGTAGCAATAGAGATATAATATATATAGATATATAGCCGATATATAGAGAGATAGACAAGAGAGATATAGAGTATATTTTTGACCAATCCCTTTTCAGATATATTATACAAATAGATGATATAATTTGAAAGATATATAATATGATAAGACATATATATAGATATTAGATATAAGCGTGTGAACGTAGTATAGATATAGAAGGGGCTTCTTTTATAGATAGAGATAGAGAGAGTAATCAATTATAGATAGAGAGAGTTTTTCGACAGGTTCGGAATAGAGATAATAGATGTTTCGCTCTTGTGCTTCTCTCTTGGAACCGTGCTGGAAGGGTGAGGCCTTCATCAATGCCGCCGCCTGAGTTGCTTGGGCGGCGGCTTCGCCGCCCTCCATCTCATAATCATGGACGGTTAGAGCACGGTCTTAGGCTGGCTTCTGTCGGGTGGATTTCTCGCACTTTTCCCAGATAGAAGTCTCCTATTTTGAGATCTTATATAGAGATATAGATATATAGATATATATAGAGACATTTGGTTTTTAAACAGTTCTTTATTTATTTTCCGTGTTTCCGCCCCCTCTTGATAAGAGATTTATAGATATAGATATAGTTTTTCGTTGATTGTTTGGAATTTAATAGATATATATATAGATATATATATTCTAAATTTCGGGACGGAGGCTGAGATAAACTGTGCCGTTTCCACTCATGCATCGTCTACCGTTATGGGTATGATTTGGGCCCTCGCTTAAGCAATCTCGTGCACTTACAGTTACACGCGCTAAACCTCCACACCCCCCCACACAACCACGCATACAAATGCAGCTTCACCGCTCAAAATACTTCTATTTAAGGAATAACGCACGAATTAACCGCAATTTGACATTCTGTACTCGTCTGAGAGTAACGCGCACTCAGGGTACGTCTATCTGGTGTGAAGTAGTTCTGGACTCGCGGAGTGATATAAACAGTAGAGATAGTGACGTCTCCACACACTTCCCAATCACTAGTATGATGAGCGTGAGTATAATGTTTGTTGTGGTAACTAACAATAACCACAAAAGAGTATGAAAATATTAAATAGTGATATAAGATAGAAGAAACTTCCACAAGCAATAACTGTACCACCCTCCAGCCACAACATATGCCCTATCAATTACTATTATCAACAACACACAAAATTAAACAAACTCTATAACCACATTAATGGTGTTCTCCTTACTGCTAACTCGCGATACAGTAGAAGTATACGTCATCCATGTTTTATTTTGTATGAGAGACTCAACGTGATCACTCTCATTTATTATCACCACTCATTGGCTCCCCTGCACCTCATTGCTCCCCGTATTGCCGCAGCACTCAGGGCGGCGCTGAGTGGGGACTGTATTATCCAGCGGCGGCTCGGTATTGTTCGACTCGTCGGTCTGCCGTTAGTATCAGGTATTCTCTCCGACCTCCCGTCATCACCACCGAGGTACGATTGCCCGTGGTGGTTGCCATCACCCACGCTAATCTTCTATGCTAGCCATTCCTCTATTTCCTCCTTTCCTGTTGGAGTCCCGTTGCCCACAACCAGCGCTACTTTTTGACACCATCTATGAGACTTGGGTTGCGTCGCCACAATGACAACCGTGTGTCACTTGGTCGGACACAGCTCCGACACTCCGATCCTGGCTACCGGCGCACTCGGGGCCTTTCGCGTCCTTCCCACCGGTCCCCTTTACTGGGTAAGCTTTTTGGCAGGGTGTGCAGCTGTCTTCTGGCGTAGTTATAGTTATCGCTACGCCGAGTCGCTCATTTCAAACCATATGATCTTTCCTTCCACCCATAGCTCCCCTCGCCACAACCCCGCATGCATACCTCCGCACAGGACTTATCACTCCTTCCTCTCACCCTTCACGCATGTCCCTTCCTAATTAGCGCGCAGCTATCAGTCAATCAGTGTATAATTCGCCCATCTTGCTCTCTGCGCAACTAAATCATCAACAGCCACATACCTCCCCAGTCGACCTCACCTTACTCTCACTAGCGACGTTCAGAGTTCGTCTAGTCTGCCCACCCAAGGTCTTCAGAGTCACTCGCTTTGATATCCTGCATCTTGAGAGGAGACCAGCTCTCACTCCCGGTTATGAATATCGAGGAGAGAGCAATCTCAGTGAGAGTTCATGGTTGCCCGTCAGCTTGGCGCCATCTCATTACGCGGCGACATGGGATGACGACTACGCGTAAACGCCCTAAGATAAAAGAGCGGTCTCAGTCGGCCGTCCTCCGTTCGGTGAGCCAGCCACACTGCCCCATTCACTCCAAATGGAAGCTATCTCCCTCTCCACGACCATTCTGCCTGGCATGTGCTCGCAACCCTGCTCCACACGCGTATCCCGCTCATTAGGCATTCTGTTAGCTCCACAGCCGAGTGATTGCGCCGTCACTCACTGCGCTCAGACCAACAACATCTTAGGCACACCCTCCACCCCACCTAGTCCATTCCTTGGGGACAGGCTGTTTGGTGGTGGGCTTGTTTTCCCGCCCCACTTCAGTAGAGTTTGTGGTTGTGACACTTTCACCCTACCGCCCCCGTACGGTAATTCCATCGAACCTGCTTTACCCAGCGACCAATTGCTACAGGCCTCTCTGTCGCAACTTGGCTGTAGTTTCGCTTCGGCTTTTTGCCACGCGTTTTTTGACAGTCACAGTCCGCGATGGGGAACTCACCAGTACCTTCCCACGACCCACGGGGTTCAGGATGGATGGCCTACGGCTGAGTTCCACCCGACTCACCCACGGTCATGCGTCCCCGGTCCACTCTCACCCTGGTCATCAGCGTGTCGCTCCATATAGAGGACTCGTCACGCAGTTCGTATTGCCAGATTCAAGACACCTCTCTTTTCATTTGTTCCCAGGCATTCTTATTATCTTGTGCCCGACCAGGTCCTTGCTCTTTTTTGTCCCAGTCCTCCAGGCTCGGAGCGGATCCTGAGCAGCCTATTCCAGTAGACCAATTAATTTCCATGATAGGACTATCTTCCACTCACCCCTTTTACTATCGCCTCCAGACGTTGTTAAAACTAACAACCCTTTTGCTCTCCCTCCTAAATGAGTATCTGAGACTGGAAACGTTCTTATTCTCTGCGCTTCTACGTTCCTCTCCTTTTCGGTGAGAAGATAGTTATAACCTCACACTGATCCCCAGTTCTTGCCCGATCACATTATCCCGCCAGCCATCCATAAAAACCAAGATTCATAATGAGGAGAGCAAAGACAAGAAACCACACCCTCTGACATATAATCCAATTCCTCCCCCTATAAATCCCACATCCTCCACATAATCTCCCATACCCAACAATCACCAAATATTCCAAGAACAATCCCAGATACAAAACCAATCAATACAAAGTGTCACATTCTACTTCGCTACGGATGTCTACAAACCGTCTTTTTCTTTACTTCCCTCTTATGTGCTTCTCATTTAGTTAGTGCTTTTAGTGTGTTTTCGTTCGCGTTTTCCGCTTTCTGCTGACACGTTTAGGATTCATCGTCGCTAGCATGTCGGCGCCACCATGTGTATGAGGTTTGCGGGTCCTCAACATAGTGCACCTAATATTAAGCCAAAGCGAAATGAGCGTTGACAACAAGGACATCTTGATCCACACTCTGTGCGTTCTTCACCTTTGATGTCGCTGTTGATCATTCTAACAGTCTGTTGGGCCATCCCGCTGTCCTCTAGAGAGGCGATACTGGCGTTGTTGGTCTCCAGACACCACCCAACACTTATGACGTGAGTCTATATTGGCATCCTTCTCAAAATACTCCGGGACGCACTCTGAATGACATGCACAATCACTGCCACGCCACGAACGATAGACCTGTAAACGAGTACTTACATGAGGACCCCGCCATATGTCTCGATAAGTCGGCGTGTTAGTGAGTGTTGTAGTCCACCGCCGGATTCCGCGCCACTTGAGGCCCCAATCCAGGTTATAATCACGGGTGATTACTCCTCGCCGATATCCCTTTGGTCTGGCGACAATGCTACACTCCGGCCTCCAAGAAACACATAAGGAGCTCGAACACTAAGTATATTTTTCGTGCGCTTCTCCTCGATACTATCTCGCCTTTTTTCCACGCCACACCGGCTCCGCCAAATAGATATTACAGTCTTTAGAAGGGCTCTTACTAGCTAAGGTATGTCAGACCTGAACAGCTACACCGTCAGGGCATATGGTATCCCAACCCAACCTCAAAACGCTATTGACCAACCATGCTCCAGAACTGCCACGCTGAGTCAGCCACCGGCACCGTAGCGCCTTACCGTTCTTGCATCTCCCCCTCAGAGGACTTCACGGTCCTCATCCCTAGAAGTTATATAATATAGCATAAGCAGTACCTACCAATACAGGTCAATAAAGGCCACATCTCCAAGAAGCCTCCAATGCCAAGACCCCGGCGCGCACACCCTCTCATGCCCAACCAGATCGTGCGCTGCCTTCTCGTCCGAGATCCCTAGTGTCAGACCGAGACAAACCTCCACCCCCCACCCCTAAGCTAATCGGCCATGCCTTGTTCGCTACCACCAGCTTTGTTAGCAGTATACGCCACCCTTGATTACACCCCGGTATTTCCCCACCATGGAAAAGAATACAACTCCTAAGAGGCATGAGAAGTAAGCACATGCTATATATTTATAGTTGTCTCGAACAAAACAAAGAGAAGAGTGAATCATCTACACATTAACAGCCAGAACTATATCACAGATAAGATGAAGTGTTATATACATATATGGCGATTCCGCACAACCTCGGCACAGAAAGGGAGACTCAGCAGTTCACCATTCGGCATTTCCGCCGGGCTTCCTTCACATTTCCTTGTTCGTTCATTTCTTTCCGTTTCCCGTTTGGTCCCTTATTGTTCCCGTTTGACTTGTGGTCATTCTCCCTCTGTTTGCGGTTTGCTTTGTTTTTGCGGGCCCTTCTTCTCCTCTCCGCTCCGCCCTGGGCTCGGCTCGTGTGGGGGATTGGTTGCGTTCTCGTCGGGGCTGTACGTTTTTTCCTGTTCGCTGCGCTTCCTCGATATGCCAGCTCGTTTCTTGCACTTCTGCCGACTGTAGGCCTGCGGACCTGCACTTCTGCTCTTCGGGTGACTTCCTCCGACCCGCGATTCCCGCCACATTTCTTTCCGCGCCTCTGTTCTTGCCGGCATACATGCGGTGGGCTCTCGTCGTCTTCGTCGTCTCGCCTCGGAACGTCTCGCCTGTCCTTTCCATGGTGGGATGGAAACGGGGACTTGGTTTCGCTTCTTATGGCGCGGTTTTGTTGCTCCTGCTTAATGTTATCTGTCTCATGTCACGGCCGGATTTTTTGCGCGGCTTCAGCGTGGGCTGATGGCTGGTTGCGATGGCCTCCATGGTTCTTTTAGGCCTTGGTTCAAGTAGCTTATTTGCGTCTGTTGAGTACACTTAGTCCATATCATGCGGATTCTCTAGCCTCTATCGAGGTTTATGACATTCGCACCTTCCCCTATCTGTACGGAGACAGCGGTAGTCATCAGCTCCGTCTCCCGCTTCTTTTCTGGTTCACTCGGTAGTTCTGCGGTCTTCTGCAGGTTTTGCACGTTGGTGCGTAAGTTGGCGTTTTTCCAGTAGTTTTGGAGTTTCGCACATGTTAATGTTTACTCTCGGGGTTCGCCTGGGTTTTTGCTCAATTTTGTGTCGGATCCGTTCAGTGGCGTTAGGAAAAGGCTCTTTTGCGTTGTTCTGGGAAGATGATACCCCTGCAGTCTCATCGCTTCTCAAGGTACATGCTGGAAAGCGGTCTGCATACGGAGTCCCAGTCTTCCTCGTTGGGATTAAAAAGGTGAGGCGGGTGCGTTTGTTCCCAGCCATTCTGTGTCGTCTGGACATTTTCTCTCACTGCGTGCTCGGTCTCGTGTTAGGACGATGCCACCTTCGTCGCAGTTGTTTTGTCCGGAAACACGACCGTAGACCGGGTTCCAACAGAAAGTCTTTTAATTTCTTAGCCAGGAGTGTAGAAAAGGAACATGGCTCAGCCGCGCCGGTCTTGTTATAGCATTTTTCGCCGGCCGGCTTGTAGCCAATGACAGTTGTTTTGATTTTGCGCCTTCCCCCGCGAGCTGCAGGGATTGGTTCTTTTGAACCAATCTTTTTCGTTCGCCAATCCCTTTTCGTTCTAAGTACCCAATCAGAATGTATTATTTGAAACCAGTTATTTGCATACAGAACAAATACCAACACTGTCTTTATTGTAAGATTACAGGAACAAAATCTTGCAAGTCTGAAAGTATTTCCAAAGAACTAGGGAGGATCCTTTCTGAAATGCTTTTTCACTCCCATTCTTTCAGAGATTGAGATATCTCTTATCTAACTATTGTCTCTAAGTTGTGGCTTCTTCCTTTTATTTCCTTTACTCTCATAGTCTATTATACCAATCTTCCTGGATGCATAGAATAATGTTCTCTGATGGGTTTGTAAAAAGAACTACTGCAGTTCACAGCTACCTTTCCCCCAAAGTTTCCATCAGTTTGATTTTCTCAATCAAGTATTGATTATTAGCAGGCCAATTATTAGCTGATCCTTTGTGTCTCCATTCACTATGGGAAAGAGAAAGATATCAGCTAAAAAATTCAACAAGGATTACACAAATGATGTACAGTTAGCTCTTGGTTAATCACTTCTTCAGTGATGGTTCAAGGTTACAATGGTGCTGAATGGGTTTTGCTTACAACCAGTTCTGAGTTCTGACTATCACAGCACCTCTATGATTACATAATAGTAATCTGAGCACTTGGCAACTGGCTTGCACTTACAAAGATTGTAGTGGAACTTCATCCCTGTGAAAATAAGATTGGTTGCCACTTTGACACTTTCTGTTTGAAAAGCTCTAAAGAGATGGTTATACCAATGGGCCTGGGGAACCCAGAATGACATGGAGTTCATCAAGTGGTCTCATTGCTGTTGCCAAGAAGTTAGGGTATTGGGATTTTATATTTGTAAGTTGTCCAATGTCAGTGTGAGTTGGGAAGCCATGTCAATTTTCTGAATAAATAGGGTCACATGCTTACATGGTTGCCATTTGCAACATTCCCTATTGGCTTCCCATGTAAAGTCAATGGGGAAGCCAGCAGGAAGTCACTAGTTCCATCTGCAAATTTTTCCCCTCCCACTGCTTTTTTTCCTGAGGAGCCCAGCTTCTGGATACAAGATCCTAATAGTAACTTATTTCCACATGCCCCTGCCTACACTCCATAATGCAACAAAGCAACCAGGGTAAAAGAGCATGGGGTGTATTAAATTAGGGCTAGGATGTACTCAAACTTTCTTGAAAGATAGGCTAAGTTTAAGAAATACTGGAACTGAAAGTTTGAAACCAACCCGAGACAAACAATGTATTATCCATTATTTTATAAAAATTCAAAGATTGGATCTTAACCTGGAATTGATTAAATACATATTCATCAGTGAGAATTTTATGTCTAGTTACTATAGAAACAGGAGAGGAGCAAATAAAAATTCCACATTTCTAAAAGTGATATATTAGTATCATTATTACAGGAATGATATTTTTATTCAGTATCTTTACAAATAGTTTTATGTCTTGTGAGAAAATATATACACTAAACATGTTGATAGTTGACACGAAAGTTCCACACATCAGGATATAATTCTGTTCAGTGAAGTTTGGAAAACTCCATGTTCCAAGATAAATTCAGTATTTTAAAAATATGTCATGAAAGTTCTAAAGAAAATTAATGATCACCATGAGGCCACTGGAAGTTCACAAAACAGTGATTGTGGTAGATCCATAAAATATCCACTTATGAGAATATAACTAAGCTGAGTCATTCACCAAGTTGTTTCCTGTACTCCAGTTTTCCTCTAGCATTTGGAAAACACATTGTCCATTTCTATCCAGTTGCAGTCCTTTGCCTTTTAAAATGTTTATGAGAATGCCCATAGAACCCAGATGTAAGTAAGGACAAGATGATGCCAGAAAATGTAATTCAATCATGCTGGCTGAGGAATTGTGGGAGTTGAAGTCCAAACATCTTAAAGTTGCCAAATTTCAAAAAAAAATGCTGGAGGATAGCATTTTGTTTTAAGCTTCCCACTTAATTATTTTCATTAAAGGACTATAGGAAAGTTAAGGGAGGGAATCTAATGGGCAACAATGAAATATTTAAATGTCACTGGTTCCCAGATGCATCAGACTTAAAACATAGAACAATGTGAGCTACTGAAAGACTATTGAAAATAAGAGAGCAATGTTTTTCAGACGTTCAAACTAATGAATCTGTTTCTACGGTGGGAAAAGCCATATGTACATATCTGATGTAGGTGGTAGAATCCTTATCCTTCACAGTTGACTACATGCCCACTAATATAATCCATAGCACTTGGGGGTATCTCCTAAAACACATAGGAAGAGATTGAAAGAATGCAGAGGAAAGAATAAAGAGGGAATGTAGTGGTTGATCTTTTCATGCAAGAGTTGAATTAACCCAATACCCAACCTCTACAATTCTTCAAGTCAATAAAGAGGCAGGGTCATCAAATTGTTTTATTATCTGACCACTGAAGCTTGGAATCTCTGTTCAATATCCCCAAAGAAACATTGTCTTCAGTGAAAGAACAAATTGCACCAGATAACCAGTAAATAAATATCCTATATGTAACTTGACTATGATTTTCATTTTCACTGTTGTTTTCCTAAAATATGGAAATTATAATTAACATGGCGAACTCAATTCTATTTTTAATAGATGAGCAAGGGGGAGATGGAAAATTCAACAGCTGTAGAAATTTCTGAGGCAACAGTTTTATTAAACACTTTTATTGTTTTTATTTTATATACACACTATTATCTTTTATAAAAATGAAAAATTATACTTTGATTTTGTGAAATCTTACTTCTAAAGGAATCATGAAGTTTTCACATTGTTACCCCAAGTATTAGAGGACTCTAGTATGGAACATTTGCAGCCATTCTTATAACTATCGCCATATGGTGTTCAAACATGCCCATATATTTTTTGTAAGACACTTGGAAACTCATAAATCTTAAATAAAGCTGACATTCTGGTATGACTAGATTGACATCCATTCATATTTGGAAAATGTAAGCATCATTTTGGGAAATCATCATTCTTTCCACACTGCATCATCATAATCATCATCACCATCTCATTATTGACATATAATATCATTGTCGTCACCGTATTGAAAGTAATTTATTCTTGAAAAAAATTCAAAATTTCAGAATTCCTGCATAATGCATCCAAACATGCGTATTTAAATATAAATTTTGAGATCATTTTACAAATGCAAGATTAATACATATTTAAATATCAATTCTGAGACTCTTTTTAAAATTGGATATTGATAACAAAATGAAGGAATGTTAATACAAATCTGAAAGAAAAAGAGTTGTCAATCTCTAAAAAAATGAAACGAAGGATAACTGAACACTTGTTCATTGGCTTGAAGAATATAATTACTTGGATCTAGCTAACATTATCAACTAACTTGCTGGACATAAAGGCTTTTATGGAGCATTTTTGATCTAGGCTTCCAGCCTCTATTACTATAATGTATTTTGCTATCAATTACTTGTGGAAGACTACAGGGTTATTTTGTAGAAGTGGTAGATAAAAGTAGCCTTTGAAAATTTTGCTTGGAAGTAAGTTCTATTAGCCAATAGAATGAACCACACAAAACATTAGTGTAATTAATGAGCTTTGGAAGATAAATAGAAAGTGCTTCAATATGCTGAAAAAGCTATTGGATACTTTTGGAAGACAGGAACACATAACAAGATATTTCTTATTTCCTATTTATTTTCTAATGAATTCGAAAGACATTAAGCTTTGGGAAAAAAACATGTAAAGGTTTTTCAAGCATCATAAATATTTTGAAGCAAAGTAGTCCCTTAATTTCTTTTAGCACTGCACCAAGACAAAACTATAATGGCCACAGAAAAGCATAAGTTCTAGCTACTCATCAGGTTAGAAACTTTTCAGTGGAATCCAGAAAATGTAAATTTTCCCAGAGGTACTATGAATCTTTAACTAATGAAGATGACTAGAAGTGACATGATACTGGTCACAGTTTTCCAATATTTGAGAAACTGTTTACAGAAGAGAGAGAGAGAGAATCATTTTCCAAAGCACCTAAGGGCAGAAGAAGAAGCAACATATAGAGATTTGACCTATAACTATGGAGAAATTTCCTGACGATGAGAACAATCAATCAGTGGAATAGCTTGCCTCCAGAAGCTGTAGCTGCCTGGCACTGGAGATTTTAAAGAAGAGATTGGACATCCATTTGTCTGAAATTTTATGTGTCTCGTGCTTCAGCAGGAGGTTCCACTTGATGATCTCAAAGTCCCCTTCTGTTCTCTATTCTGTATTCTTTAATTAGGAACTGGATTTAACAACTAAAATTGAGTCATTGTGATATAATGTTAAGCAAATCAAGTCATCAATAATTAATAATTAAATTATTAATTATTAATTAATAATCAATAATTAAAGATAATCAATCTTAAAGAGATTGAGAGCTTAAATATAGTTGTAGAAATCACATATAGAACTTTACATTCTATCATTATGAATTTTCCTGCATCCAATAAATTCTGTTATTTCAAATACTAGGGCTGCAATTCTGTATTTTCTACCAAGAATCAGCTTCTGTTGCATCCAGTAGAGTTCTTATGTTAAAATGGAGAACTGTAATGCTATTCTTTTATATTGAGGCATATAGAACTATTTATCTGTGTTGCAAATCTGTTATGTTCTATATATTTTGTAGAGATATTGACCTCATAACAGACTGAACCATTTTGAAGTGACTTTATTTTGGTGGAGCATTCTTTCAAGATATTTTTCTTGGGCTAAATGTATTTATTGTACATATACATTACGATATTGAGACTGAGAAGAGTTTCACAGTTCTTCAGTAGTTCTGACCCTGGAAGCCAAGACTGAAGTGATTTAAGCAGTGGGGTGTCACAGAAGGAGAGGGGCAGAGAGTTGTTGATATTGCTCAAAGCAGTGTAAAAAAAGAAACGAACAGCTCAAACAAACCATCAACATTTGCAAGTCGCTGTGAATCATCAAGTTGTGAAAATAAGCGGGAGTAGGATGACTGCTCAGCCTCAACAGAGCTTGGAAAAGAGCCCTAATGCCTTTACAGGGAGAATTACTTTAACAAAACCACTGTTGCTCTGAAGAAAGCTTCACACAGACATGTTCATGCTGTATTCTTCTCTTAGCCCCCTTGGCAGAGTTTATTGTTAATGAAGCAGCAATTCTTGCCTAATGGCAGAACCACTTGGTTACTCTTTTGAATAAAATTTGAATATGATTGACTCAGATTTCATGTCTAAAACCATAACTGTGCACAATAACTGATTTGTTATTTTATACTGAGAACTATTCTAACACCCAAGTGTCTGCTCTATATTTATTCACAACAGATTACTTGCAGGCAACCCTGTTTAGTTCTTGAGTTCAAAACACTGTGTTTGTCTCAATTTCTTTTTAATTCAATGTATATAACACTATTTTTCAAGCTGATATTTTCTAGATGTGCTCTACCTACAAGATCCAGTAACATTAGAAACAGTGAAGAAAAGCAGTTTAGGGCTGTCTGAAAAATTATGGTGAATTCTAATTCTGGAGCTCAATTTTAAATGAAAAATTGGAATCAGAAATGGATTGAGTGGATCAATTCACTAAACTGCTAAAGGTAACTGATGTATGACATGTGTATATTTAGTGATTTTTTAAAAAAAATGAAAACGAATATAGAGTTCTGTTAACGTTTTGACTATTTCAGTCAAAATCATATTCTGACTAAACCATCAGGCATCTGCCACTTTAACATTTTCTCAGAATGGGTAAGTGTAGGAAACATTAAACAAATAATGGACAATAATCTATAATAATAAACATTATAACAATAAAAATAGACAAATAAACAGTGTTTTTCAGTTGCAGGCCACTTATTATGGAATAATCTCCTTTTGAAAAATGACCCTAGTGTCCTCATTATTGGCATTCTAGAATGGGAAAAAGGCAGCATTTTTGCAGAGAGCTGTGGAAAATGAATGATTTTTTATTTTTATTTATTTATTTGATTTGTCAATCGCTTACAAAATAATAGGTATAAGTATAAACATGAGTAAGAATACAGAAAATAGGTACAATTAAATGGAGACAATACGACAGGAATGGGAGGCACGATGATGCACTTATGCATGCCCCTTACAGACTTCTTAGGAATTGAGTGTGTGAGGTCAATAGTGGATAATTTAAGGTTAAAGGAGTGGGGGTTTGAGGCACTGACCACTCTGCTGCTGAAGTCATACTTTCTGCAATCAAGTTTGGAGCGGTTAACATTGAGTTTGTATCTATTGTGTGCTCTTGTATTGTTGCAGTTGAAGTGAAGTAATCATTGACTGGTAGGACATTGTATCAGATCATTTTGTGTACTACGCTTAAGTCCAACCATAGGCAGCATAGTTCAAGATGGTCCAAGCCCAAAATTTCAAGTCTGGTGATATAGGATATTCTGTTGCGAGCAGAGGAGTGTAGTACTATTCTCATGAAATACTTCTGGACTCGCTCAATTGTATTAATGTCTGATATACAGTGCAGATTCCAGACAGATGAGCAGTATTCGAGTATTGGTCGAGCAAAGGTTTTGTATGCCCTAATTAGCAATTCAATATTTCCAGAGGAGAAGCTTTATAAGATTAGATTTACAACTCTTAATGCACTTTTGCAGTGGGCTTTGGGAAATAAATGATCACAATTAGGTAGATTTCTTTGTGGCAGATTTCTGTTTTTACTTTAGGGTTTTCTGAGGTTTATGCTTTTACGATATAAACAAATAATAATCATTTCCTGAATCTGGACATATGCAGCTATAATCAATCAGTCAATCAATCAGTTAATCAATCTAGATCTTCATCTGAATTCCAACTCCATTTATTCAGATGCAATGAAGAGAAAAATGTTTTTATAACTATCCCCTGAAATGTACATTCATTCAGAACTTTATTGAGCTTTTAAGACTATTAACTACATCTTCCTAAAAGTTGCATTTTTAATAGCCCAACTGTCACTTCCTATTTATGATATTGAGATTGAGATACGTAGATACAGTATATGCAAGAGAAAGAGAGAGGGAGAAAAAGAGAGAGAACACGCAAGCAATCTCATTCAGTTCTACTAACTTTTATGATGGTTCTAATGTTTATCCAGGAAGTTCATTTCAATTGTCTAGCAGAGAATTCTAACCACAGTAGCTTCTAAAAGAAAAGGTGAGCCCTGCCATCCTTTCAAGTCCATAATTGGGTAATGTTGATATTCATTTTATGTCCCTTGCATGTCCATGTTCACTTTGCCTTTAGAAATTTTCAGGGGCAGACAGTATTTCTTGCAGAAAATATTTGTACACATTTTTAACATATGAAAAAATCAGCAATGATTTAAGAATGGCAAAATAAAATATAATTAATCTATTTTGGGAATATTACAAATAATAGACAAAGCCACTTTTTTTTCATTTTGCCCAGCAATATCCTTCTCATCTCTTACCCTTTCTGTGGTGACATTGCTAGCATCAAATTGAACTTTATTTGGTTTAATTCAGTTCACAAATATATTCATTTTATAACATTTATTCATAAATTTAACAAAAATACTGTCATTTTTGAGAATTTTTTAAATGAAAAAACTTACAATCTTCTTGTCCTCTCTTTGCTGTTTATCCATTCTGTGCTTCTACCATGTAGTTTCCTCTGTATCACATCCTGTAGAGAAATAATGACCTTGTTTCCAAAAATTCAAAACAATCCGTTAAGTTTAAAATTTCAGATCACTTTTACATCACCCCTTGTTTAAGGGTCACTTACAATGAATAGGACTACGCATACTATTTTCTGTTCACTATGATTATCCATAAAAGACCACAATTATGAATGTATGTAAATCTTGCTTTCTTGCCCTATAGTTTAGATCAACTACTATATTCTGGAGCTTTTAAAATGTCGTTTCAAACAGAATTTAAACTAGCAAGGCCTGCTTTCATCATGATTTAAGCCTGAATAACCACCACTTAAATTACTACCTGCTGATGCTAATATTACATAGCAAATGAACCACAATGACTTACCTGGATGAAATGTGCTATGAAAGTCATGCAAAGATGTAAAAACATATTTCCAACAGATAAATGAAGTAATCAGGTACCTTGAGTAAAGTCAGTTAATTTTTTCCCCATTAAAAAGAAATACAAAATTTTCATTACCCAGTTGGGACAATGGGCACTTTTTGTAGAGGAGATGAAATAAACCTTTATAAATAATTGGGAGTTATAACAGACATGGTTTATGCATATATAAAAGAAGAGAACATATACAGAGAACTAAATATCCTTTTATGGCTGCTTTGCAAAATGAATTTTGTGTTTTTAGAACACACACACACAAACACACACACATTAATTGATAGTTGAATCACATAATTATTAGCAAACTATGAGAAATCAGAAGATTTGGAATGTTTGTAAATATATGGTTCAGGGATGATTCCTATGCTATAATGAACAGAATTTGGGGAAAGTGTTACGGTTTCTCCTAAAAAATAACTTTTAAATTTCTGATTATTGTCCTTGTCTCTCTGCTCTCTTTCCAGATAAAAGGATTGTCTGGACTCATTTGTACTTAGATAACTCTTGATCAATTTGTATTTCCAAATATTAACTTCCAGCCTGTTTAGAAATAGAATTCACAGTTATAAGGATGGCCTAAAATCTAACATACAGTATTGAAAGAAAAGCCTAACTTAAATATGATTCTAAATTTATTTGCTTGTTTGTTTGTTTGGCTGCCCATTTTACCATAGGGTAAGTTATACATGCAGTTAAAACATAAAATGTTAAAATCAGACTTAAAACCAAGGACACACAGGAAGGGTGGGCATGAAGTGTGCAGGAGGAGGAATTTGTTATTACTCAATCAACCACCTCCACTGTGCTGATTTCCTACTGGGACCCCAAGCTGATTGGCCACGCCATGTCTTTAGGCCCTTATGAAAAGGGGGTTGGAGCCAACCTCATATTGGGGGCAAGATGTTCCATAGGGAAGGAGCAATAGTGGATTTCCCTGAAGCAAAAAATTTCAGTAGATTAACTGGATTTTTTTTCCTTTAGGGAACTTAGACTCTCAATAATTGGTTTAAGGCAAGCTCTCTTTCAATTCCATTATGTTTGATCTTATCTAAATTTGTTCTTATCAAATGTTAGTATCTGCTCGGTAGATTATTATTACCTACTCCAGTATTGTTACCTTATTTGGACTTTATTATTGTTTATTATATTTACTAGCCTGCTTTCTTTTTTATTCCTCGTGGAGCTCCAGAAATGCACTAGAAACAAACCTGTTTAATTTCAAAAAAGGATTTTAAATTTAGCCTAAGAAAGGGAATTGATATTTTTTGTAAAATTAAATTTTAAGAAGAATTGGACTCCATATTATTACTGATACTATTTTCTGTACCGATAATTTTCCAGTTTTCCAAATGACTAGCAGGAATATACAGTGAAGGCTTGTGTGGTCTAATTCTGCAGATATTTTAGCTTTCTAGATTTTCTGAAAAAGTAAGACCACTGTTCTGTGTAATACAATGCAAAATTTCCCAGTTAATGCTAGACTGATACAATTTAGAAAATAAATTGAAATAGCCGAATAGAGCTATTCTTCCGAATGCAAAACAATATATTTATGCTCCTTCAAAAATAAATAAGAATATTAACTTATTTTTAAAGTGTACAAAAATGTCTATTTAAATCTGGGATATTGGAGGGAAATTTAATATGTATTTTAAATGTGAAACCAATAGGAAATAGTTTCAAATAACATTTCTCATTTTCCCCATGTTTTCCAATGCATTTCATGACTTGTGGGAATCACGTTTTTTTGTAAAATGAAAAGTAATTATCCTATGTCCTTTTTGTCTCTTTTATAGGTTGACCTTTCTGTCAGACGGAAGACATAACAATTTTTTTAAATGAACAAAATAAAACATACATTTAACTTGTGTTCGCGAGAATGAGACTTGAGACCAGCGTAACTTCAGCTCTTTTATTAGTTGCTGGATTCTGTCTTAGCGCTTTTACATTCTTTTTATAAGAGAGGCTGCTCTCGCTTCAAATTTCTTGTGCGGATAGACTGGTTTGCTTAGATTTTCTCCCACATGGGCGGCCATCATCTGCTACTTATTTTTTGACCAATTACCTAGGTTTTGTTGAGTAGTTCAACATGGCCCTAACTCAGATACAGAGGTATATATGTGGACCAAATGGGAACTCACGAGTAATTTGGAGTATTTGTAAATATGTGGAACCCTTTACCTGTGTATCTCCTACCAAAGTTACATAGTCCACGTAAGTAGGTCACCAGGATCGATTTTTCTGTTGTCTAGTTTGACCTGCGCAGTTTTAGTTCTGTGTTTGTTGTCCTCTGTGGGTTCGACAGGACCCTTAATGGATTTTAACCGGTAGGGATAAGCTGTTTCTTCTCCTATGTACCTTTCTGTGGAACCTTCAATGGATAAGGTGGAGTTCATGGACCATACCACCTTACTCTTCTGCTCCTGGCGCTAAATTCATGCTGGTAGAGTCAGCTTGGCTGCTTCCCTTTCGGAGTGGCTTCTTGGCTTCTTGTGCCTCCTGTTCCTCTTCGGCCGAAGTCCTTTTCTTCAAGGTAAGTAGTTGTTTCTTTCTGGATTTCTATTTGAGAATTTGGTTTGTCGGTTGTTTTACTGATTTTGCAGTGTTCTTGTTTAATGGAGCGGTCTCCCCTCCACTCTTATTTGTGTTTGTAAGGGGTCTCACCCCAAGCTAATCTTTTTGTGTTCAGGGCTCTCGAGTGTTCCTTGAAGTGTTGTTGTTCTTGCCTAGCCTGGGTGTGTCAGTGATTCTGTTCCAATGTTTTAGGGATCTTAATGATCTATGTGTCTACACCTCCAGCTTCTTCCAAATCGTCCCGTTCTAATCTGTACAACGGGGTCCCTGTATTTGTGTTATTTTGCAGTCCTGCTAATGGGTGGCCCCATGATCGATTTTTAGCATCGACTAGTCCCTGGGTCATAATGTGCATGTTTGCTGGAAGGAAGTCTGTTGGTTTTTTTCAGGGCTGTAGCTGGGGTGTAATCTACATTTCCAGACTATTATCTTAATTTTTCTGCACAATGTCTCAGTATTTTGTGTTTGTGTTGGAGTTAGGTGGATGTGTTGTTATGGTGAGCATTTTGTAAATTTTTCTTGCATTCTCCCGTGTTAATTTTTATGGTTTTTTCTTTGTATACCGCCGACAATTGCATTCTGCCCGCCCATAGTTAGGTCATCGCCAGCATGGCTCTTATGCCATGTTTGGCCGAGGAACGTTATCAAACGTCAATTGCTAGTGAATGTGGCCATTAATAGGGAAAATCTAATAAGCTCTGGTACCGCATGTGTGGTTGAAAAGTTTCCATCCAGTATGTCTTGATAACTGCTTCTGTAGTTTGTTTGATTTTCATGACTGCTTTACTTCCAGCCAATTTGATGTAAGTGTCTTACCATAATTAAAAATGTGTGTTCTTTGTTGAGGGCCCTGAAGAATACTTTGATTGTTATTCTGACCCAGGGCCCTCTCGGCTGTTTTACCATTTCAAGTATAAGGTGGCCGCAGTGGGTGCAAGGTCAGTACCTTTGGCAATTTAGTGCAGGTTTCTAACCCAATCCGATATCTCTTATCCAGTACCCCTGGCTACCATAGCCTGGATCAATAACTCCTGGCCAGGGATTTTTCATTCGTATGATACCCGGGTTTCCCTTCATGTTAACAAATATTCAGTAACACTTCTGCTCTTGTAATGCTTTCAATATGACACCCGATCCCCCATAGAATACACCTTTAAACCAATGACAAAGTTTAGTTTCTGACCTGTGTCTTAGGAATGGTTTTAAACTCATGTCTGTGTCCTTTTCGGCCACTCTTTCCTACCCAGGTTTAAAACTGTGTTACCACAGTTTAAACAATGTGAAAATTTTTTTTTCTCTGTAATTTCTTTTGCAATGTCGCTGTGGGGTTAATGGTAGGTTTTGTAGTGCTCAATACTGTAGGGGTGGATGTGGTTTGGTGCACGGGTCACCCTCTAGTTCAGGTGGGGAGTTACGGCTGCAGCGCTCAGCCATGTGCAGATGTCCTTGCCTGGTCAGTGAATTAATTTGTAATTGTATGCAGCCAAGGAACTTTGAACCATCTTGTATTTGGGGGGAAGAGTAATGTTTGGAGTGACCTGTTCTCTGCTAATATTCCCAATTAGGGCTTGTGGTCTGTAATGAGTGTAAAAGGTCTTACCGTAAGGTATTCATGAAACCGTCTGGATCCGGAAAATTGTCCTGCTAAGCCTCCTCTGTCCAACTGGCTATATGTTCCGTTTCAGTTTTTGGAAGTTGGGTCTTGGAGTAGAATGTGATGGGCCGCTTCTCCCATCTGCAGACGTGCTGGCTGAAGTATGGCTCCGACTCTGAACGGTGATTGGCATCCGCAGGTGACTGTCAGTGTAGTGTTCTCGCTGTATTGTATTAATAAGATTGGATGTTTTAAATATCTATTTTCTGACACATCTCCTCTCATCGCATCCCAGGTTCAGGGTGGCTGCCTTGTCAGTAATCTATGTATTGTTTTGTGGTTCCGCCGTTGTGCTCTTCTTGTGGCAGAAAACATTATAAAAATTGATAAGTTCCTAAGAATCGCTTGTAATCTAACCTTGTTTTTTTGTCTGGGTGCTTCTTTGATCGGCTTTGATTTTTTTTTATCTGTGGGGTGGATTGCCATCTTTATCGATTAGTTCAGGATTAAACTTTCGAGGTAGCTTTAGCTGACATTTGTTTTTGACTTTGCGATCCACCTTTTGGAATCTTTTTTGCAATACTATTCTGAGACGGAGCTTCTAGTTGTTTTTTGTCAGCTGGCTGACACTGACATTCATCAAAGTACCTTTTATGTTTTTAACAACTGCTCCATAGGCTTTGGAACCCCAGGGCATGCTCCCCTATGGAGTCATGATACGTTTTGAGGCCTCTGCTGTTTCGGGGTTCGACTGGCAATTGTTGGTGTGCTTGTGCAAGGTCATGAAGCTTTGCGAAACCTTGCCTCTCCCCAATGAAGTGAAACAGGGGTGCACTATCAGAACAAGATACGCTTTGCTGCTAGTCGCATGGTTTGAGGGTGGCCTTGTAGTCACACAGATTCCGCTCACTGGAACATCTGGCTTAATTGGGGTTCGATTGGAATTTCCTATTTTTATTGTGTTCAGTATTGGGTTCCATATTCCTTGTGCTATAAGTTTATTTAATTAAACTCCATCAATCTTCGGTTTTAATGAGAAGGGAACTTCAGCCTCACTTTTAACCATAATTGGAGCTATTGTTGATTTAAATTAAATGATATGGGGGACGCCATACGGGTACTGACTCAATTTTCCCATCGAAAGAAAAAATGTCCCCCCCCTGGGCGAAACCTTCCCCTCATTAGGTTCTCTCCCAGTCTGTCTCGCGTGACACTGTTGTGATACCTCTGGGTGAGACTCTGATTCCAGGGCTTCAAACCACTCGAGTCCAGCAAGGCTTGGCGGTTCCGGTCTTACGATGGTGAGGGGCGAATTTTTTGTGTGTTTCCTTGACGTGACTTGGAGAGTCGTCCGAGTCGACCTACAGGAATACCTGTTTCTTGGTAGTCTTGTTTAGTATCTAGTGTTCTGGTTCTAAATTCATTCTGCATATCGGCGGTATTAGTACTTTTAATGGTATTCCCATGATACATTGATAAGTATGAGCCGGATCCACTCATTCACATTTTTGGCCCTTCGATGCTACTGCCACCATATACCTTCTAGCCCATGGTTGCATTTGAATGGCTGATGTTGATAGTATTGGCTGTGTTCTCTTCTTTTCTGTAGCTTTCGTTTAGTCATTTGCCTCTGCTTCTTGACTTCAGGGCTCAATATCTGTCTTTCTTTTATTCTTATGGGTGTGTTTCTTGTCGGGGCCTGTAGCTTTTGCCAGGTTTCGACAGATCTTTTGGCTAGGTGTCCTGTCTCTCAAGTCGCCTGCGAAGAGTGGGCATCTGGGAAATGGCAACTCTGCACCGGGGTGGTGCCTCTCCGCACCTGGTGCACTGACCTGACGTATGATCCTTTTCACATACTCCTGTCTATTTCAGTTCCGACTGGAGTACCTGTGGTTTCTTCTTCTTCATCGTCGGTCTCGGGCACAATTCGCTATCCTTCCGGGCGTGTGGAAATGGTCTTATGTTGTTGTTCTCTGACTTTCTTCTCCTGGAAGCTTGGCTTGCTTTGGCCGGTGTTGATTTTGTGTTTTGTTTGCGGATTCATTTGTTGCATTTGGCTCGTTGATTTTTTGTTTAGTAGCTTCAGCTGCTGTGGGCCTCCGCGATGTGCCTCAGTGACTGTAATTTTTGGTTCGGGTTAGCAGTGTCCCGCTATGCATCGTGAGATCATCTTGACAAAGGACCCCACATGATCCCTCCTGGCTTCATCATGTTGCGAGCGTAACTCGCATGCCCTCCAATGTCCCTAAGAGTGCTCGATAATTTGTCTGCAATATTTCTCACCTTCTCTCTGGTCGTTTGTAGAACTCATGTCTCCGAATAAGGCTGGAGACGGTTGGGTGCATAATGAGTTTCAGCAATTTCCAAATCTGGCCAGCTATCTGTTTTTTACATCCTCAACTATACGGTTTGGCAATGCTTGGCCCTCTTGAACACTGTGGGCCAACCCGATGGAAGCGTTGGCCTTCTCAACAGCAGATTTTTTTCTGTTGTCGGACGATTCCTTGTAAGTCGTTTGCCTCGGAGAACATGAGGTATATACTGTCAATGTAATGATTCTCCAGTCCTCTGTCGCTGATTGAATAGTGCCAGGTAGTGATGTTGGTTCTGGCATTTCGTCTGGCCTTGGTTCTCGATTGCCGACATGCTACTGGTCTCCTTGTCTCAGAATCACCTTGTCGCCAGTTTTGTATTTGTGTTCGTACGAAGAATGAAGACCCAGCATGATTCCAGCTCTTTATTATTGTATGCTGGATTCCATCTGAACGCAGGAGCCATGGCAGCCCTTTTTTATTTAGAGAGGCTTGCTCGCAGCTCAATGGCCAATGAAACAGCTCTTGATTCTCGCCGCACTGGGGCGGCCATATCTGCTACTTATTTTTGAACCAAACAATCACCGTTGAAGTAAGAAACACCCAATCAGAACTTACAAAAAATAATTCTAGTGGACCCAATGGGAAGTAGAACACCAATCAGATTCAAGTATTTGTGGACCAATGGGAATAGAGTATTTGGAGTATGCTAATATGTAACACAACTTTTTAAGGAACATATGAAAAGAATGGTGACATTTTATTATGTTGTCTGAGTCAGAGCACCCATAATCTATTAAAGACAATATAGCAGGAGTGTCAATCTCTGGGCTGGATCTGGCCAGTGGTGACTCTATATGTGGCCCCCAAGCTCCATTGTCACTGGCAGATGGCTGCAGGCAGCATCGTGGACAAACATGGGACCAGGGGGGCACTCATGGACAAAAATGGAGCATGGGGAAACCATGTGTGGCTGAAAATTGGTTCAGGGGACCATGCATGGCTCCCCCAGGCTCCATTTTTGCTGGCAGAGGGCTGGCAAAACAATGTAAAAGCAAAACAAAAGAAAATAAAAAATGTTTCCCCTTTTGCATTTGAGCATCCAAGAAAGGACAGGAAAGAATGTAGAATAGAATGTAGAATACTTTATTGGCCAAGTGTGATTGGACACACAAAGAATTTGTGGGAAAGAGGAAAGACAAAAAAGGAAAGTCGGGAAGAGAGCAAAGAAGGAAAAATATGGAAAGAGGGAAAAGAAGAATGAAGAGGGAAGGAAAAGGAAGGAAGGAAGGAAGGAAGGAAGGAAGGAAGGAAGGAAGGAAGGAAGGAAGATTATAATGAGAGATGGGAGAGTCTGAGGGATGCCCTGCCTTGGCAATTGGCCACCACAGGTGCGCCTGACACGAGTGACATTGAGCTGGCCATCCCTACCCTGTCCCTGAGATCAAACACAACCCTGATTTGGCCCTCAGTAAAATTAAGTTTGACACCCTTGCAGTATAGTAATAATTGGAGATTCATCCACTGTGGCATGAAAATTTAATATCATTCTCATTGGAACAAAGTCATGCAGTTAAATATCTTGAAATTGGAAAAGAATAGCCCAGAATTACAGAAAACATAGTATTTCAAAAGTTCATACTATGCTCAGTTGAAGCATAGTTGCTGTCATATGAATCTGATATTTCACAATAAGCACTCTTAAATGAACATGTCAAAAGCAGAAGACTGTAGATGATACTGCATTCTTATACTGGTTGATGGTATTTTTATCCCAACAACAATAAACCAGTGATGTAGTTTAGGTTGAGAAAAGTAATTGGTTTAACGTCACCCAAAGTTCCATGGCTTAAGAGTTAGCTTGAACCTGGTGCTTCCCAATCCTACTTTTATACCATAGCAAAGATACTGCATTATCTATGAAGAACAAGATGGCCCTACATTTTGATTTTGTGAAAGATACCCTTCTTTGCTGAAAAAAAAGCATTAATAAGTACAGTATGAAATTTCCTATGGAATTGAGGTGTTATTCTATTTAATTCAACCATTATTAAATATGCACACACTGGATATCTGCTTTGTATACAAGGAAAAAATATAATTAGTAATATTTCTAAATAAAAAGCTATAATCTGACTAAAATCTTTGCCAACAGTCTGCTTTAAATCAAATATAGAGTAGGCTCCTTTCAGGGTACAATGGAATAGGAACAGTGTTAAAAATAATCAATAGCACATCTATACAGCAACATTATTATTTTTTCATGTTAAAATTGTAAATTGTTTCTACTTAACAAGCAAATATATACCCCATCACTGGTCTCTAGGTCACAAAAGAGGGTTACCCTGTCACCATCACTGATTTCTGAAAAATGTGACATGTATTTAGTTGTCAGCTCCTATCAGCAGCATTCACAAATCAACATTGCATCAGCAGCAAAGCACACGTTTTGTGCTCTTTTTGAAGATAATTAGAGTTCCCTTTTGTTGCAAATAAGATGTAAAACAGCTATAACTGCTGGGGAATGTGATTAAAGTAACCTCTATAGAACCCCATTATTTTCGACAGATTCCTTCAGATGCATAATTTCCCCATTTTAAGAAAACATAATGCATGCATATAAAATTCAAATTGTCGAGACACCTTGAACAAAAATTAGTTTCTTTATTAAGGCATTCTTAGTAGCTGGTTAACATGTAACACTTTTAAAGTGTATTTTAAAATAATCATGAAATAATAGTGCATGTCACTGAAAGTAAACATTAAACAGAATTTTTGCTCAGAAAAAGATACACCAAAGTTTTACTTAAATAAATTCTAGGGAGAAATATATGAACACCATATACACCATATATACACCTTAGATAAACAATATTTCAGAATAGAACAGCTCCATATCTAATCAAACAACTTTTTACACAAACACATTTTTTTGTGGAGAGCTATTAAGTAATAACTGAATTCTTTTAAATTCCAAGTTTCAGTTACAAATGGCCAGATATGGGATAAGGACCAGAATAGGCTCTAAAGTCCTTTTAGCTGTTTTCTGATTCCCTTTAAAATTGGAATTAGGCTAGAACATATTTTTGAACCATTATACTTTTCTAAGAAATCTTAAAAGTGGGATAATATTAAATGAAATTGGACTGTGCTACGAAATACATAGCTCACATATCCTTGGAAAGACTATGCTTTCCTGTCTCTGGCTCATATTATTACTTTAGTTATTTTGCTCTGTGTAGATATTTGTGAGTGTATCTGTATGACAGTTTGGTGTAGTGGCTTAAGGTACCAAGCTATGAATAGAGAGATTGTAATTTCTAGTCCTGTCTTATGTACAAAGCCAAATGGGTGACCTTGGGCCAGTTATTATTCTCTCAGCCCTACAAACTCACTTGAAGGCTCTGCACACATCCCAAAAGCGTACATCCCAGGATATATCTCTAGACCAGAGGTCCCCAAGCTTGGCAACATTAAGACTTGTGGACTTCAACTCCAGCTGTGCTGGCTGGTGAATTCTGGGAGTTGAAGTCCACAAGTCTTAAAGTTGCCAAGTTGGAGACCTCTGCTCTAGACAGATAGATCTATAGATGCACATGCTTATATTGATCCAGACTGTTGTTCTTTTGTGTATGTGTGTATAAATATTTTGTAGCCAAAATTATGACATCCTACCATAAATAATATTCATGATATTACTACCATATTTAGCCTGCAAAAAATCAATGAATTTTATTGATGGCAGCAATTAATAGCTGAAATATTTCAGCTTTTTGCTACCATCCAGCAGTCATCCAGTTTTTTTGCCACACAACTACAGGAATCCTAAATCTTGAGGATGAAGGTATGCCCAGAGATCTGGAAAGTCTTTTGTTGTTGATGTGAATTACTGTGTATCTACATAATTCAATTTCAATGCGGAGAAAGAATTAAGAAGCATACATTAAGGAATTCAAATAGAAGATGCATCATGTATTTTATATGATTTGGGGAAATAATCTTGAACAGTTGATATATTACAACACAATTGCTCATCTATTGACCATTATTTTTATCAAACAGGCCTAAAATAAAATTCTTACTCTAGTCCATGGAGTGTATCTATATCAACAGGAAATGTTATTAAAGAAGCTTACAAATAAATAATCATGCCCAACAATTCACAGCAGCAATCTCAGCAGGATTGTGTAACAAACGAGGAAAGTTTTGAAGCCATGGACTGATTAGGGTGAGCTTGATTCTCTGTCAGGAAAATGTATTGTGCAATAATCCCTTGGGAGGCAAAATTTTCACCTGAAAAGAAACAGCATTATGAACAGTACCAAGTGTGGCTTGCAGGACACTAGTTTTATTAAGAACTAATGCTAATTTTCACACCATCTCCTGCTGGACTAGAAGTCAGTTTACCACTGGGTTTGTTAATTTACACAGGACACCATTATCTTTGGTTGGTCTTAATGTTTCTGAGTAGAGGTCATTAACTGCTGGGTTCATTATTATCCAGCATGAATTACATATAGCATCACAGAAATACAGTTTTTCAAACTATTCATTTCTCCATGTGTGTTTCTTTAAAGATGATATTTAATTTTTGTCACTTCTGTTCACACAGAGTCAGGTCTAAGATATGATTTTTTTCTTGCCCTCTCTGACTTAAAAGAAGTAATATAATTATAAATAAAGGATAATAATTCTGAACTCCATGCATAAGAACTGAAATACGTGATAAGATTAACATACCGCTTTTGAAAATAAAATGTATATTGTAGAGTTGCTCAAATTTCTCCATGTCATCTTCCCCCTGCCACCTGCCAAGCTTCTAATATAGGTTGTTTGTTCCAAAGTTGAACAAGGAATATGGAGGAAATATGCTAGATGTAGAAATTGGGAGAGGAGAAATTTATACAAAGGGTTTTGAGGAGCAGCAGTAGATGTTTTAATTAGTTCCCTGTTATTTCTTATTGTTTATTTATTTTATTTTGCAAAACCAAAGTATCAAAAACAAACAACAACTAGAACATAAGCATGCAGCTTTCACATCGTATCACATCCTGAACTCTGACAAAAGAGCCTATACAATATGCCGAGGTGGAAGTTGAAAAGCTGGGATGGTTGGTCTTTAATTGTCCAATAGATTTTTTTTAGCAGGGGTTGTACTGTTGCCTTCTTGGCAGTAGATGCCATAGTGAGAGAAATACCCCGTCATCCAAAGAAATGTTATTGGTACAGGCCATGGGTCCCATAGTTAAGCAACCATGGCATGGGCCTGCAGGGCTACTGGAAGCTGAACAACCTCAGAAGTTGCAGAAATACACTATGTCAGAGAATCGCACTGTAATGAAATGCTACTACAAAGCAGAACCAGAAAAACAAGGTGACCAAAAAAGGATGTACTAGTTATGGAAACAAGACTATCCAGACTCAAGGATAACTGAATTATGATTAGCCAATCAACAATGATTCATCACTCAGAACAAAGTACTCAGTGAAGTCGAACTTGAAGAAATACAGAAAAATTGTGAAACAGGAACACAGACTGCTGAACAGCAGACAGCTGAAGTGGCAGCAGAAAATACTCCAATAACATCTGGAGCAACTGAACAGACTGAATTCAAAGAAAATGCAGATATTTTGCAAAAACAGGATCAGCAAGTCATCACTGAAACACCAGGAGTACTCAATGCCAGGCAGCAAGAACTGAAAGCTAAAAGTTTGGCATGCGCTGCAACAAATGCAAAAAGAAGAAAGCTTGCAACATTGAAGATTGTGCCAAGAAAATATTTGGTGTCATTGATGATAAATGCGAACTATGCACTTGCAGCAGTCCAGATAACATCAATTGAACAAACAAATCAACTTGCTTGCAGTACAGCAGTCATAGTAACAGAAGAACTGGGGATTCAACAGCTGCAGCCCCCTAGAAAATCAACTGGAAAACCACAGTGGAAAATCAGGTTGGAGTTGAAAATCAAGAG